>VZRW01002620.1:0-28035 GCA_013398125.1 Aegotheles bennettii
CAGATCATTTATTTGCTCGCACTACACAAACGCGGTGTCACCGGCTCTCTTTGGTACCAGTGCCAGGCTCAGGCATTCGCTGCAGCCAGAGACCTGCACGGCTGCATGTCTGCTCGGAAGCTCCGTCTGAGTTCCCACATTCTTTTTCACTACAGGTTTTGGGCACGTTGTGACCATGGTCTATCTGGCTAATTTGCCTGTATTGCTCAAGAAAGCAACCAGTGTTCTCTGCTCCTCGCCTCCCCTTGTGCCGCTCTCTGCGTGCCCTCTCTCCTTCCCCTGCGGCTGCTGCCGCTCTCTGCTCCACGCTGCCGCGTGCTCTGAGGGAGCTGCCGAGATGGCTGCTTTGGGATCATTTCTTGTTCATGTGTTCAGCCTCGCTGCTAAGACAATTTTGAGTAACTGAGAGAATATTTTGTGAATGCATAAAATTAGATGAGAATATGTGCTCTTTATGGCTTCTTATAATTAGCTACTGCCAGTATAATGTCCCTCATTTTATCTAAAAGTTTGTCCTTGAACAGGCATCTTCTGTTCTCATTGTGCTTTGTGACAATCTTTGCCTTTTCATTGATTCAGCACTTACCTTTGAGCCTTACTTTTCAAATATGTTGAATTTGCCTTTTATCAGCTTAAAAATGTGGATCTCATGCATATTTACATTGCAAACTGTGACAGCTCTGGAAGAGGTCAGATGTGTCAACTGCTCTATACAACCACAAGAAACTCTATTATCTGTTGAACAAACACAGCTTTACAATGTGTAAAACTAAGCATATTTTTCTAATAACTTTACCTCCTTATTTTGAAACTAATAGTTTGGGGGTTTTGTTATACAGTTTTAAATAAGATTGGTCTTAAATGAACTCTCTCATCGGGAGAGTTGGGACAAAGGAAAAATAACACTAGTACAGTAGATGAACCCATCCCTACCTTTGACATTTCAGAGTAAGAGTTGCCCAAAAGAGGAAGAGATGAGGCTAGGACACTGAAAAGCTACAAAGAAGAGAAAGAAGGCAAATTTTACAAAAATAAATAGTAAAACTAACTCCTGATGGGAACATCTTTGTTCCCATCTTTGAACCATCTTTGTTTCCCATCTTTGTTCCCATCTTTAAACCCTAACCTATCCATAGGGATGTTCTTAAAGCAGTGGCAGAATTCTGCCTGCACTGCTTCTTTTGGCTTCACTCTAAGTCAAGTAGGTAGTTGCAATTTATTGTAGTTATTGTAATTTATATTTGCATTGGCACTATCATTGCTGCTACATTACTGGTTCCTGTGATCATTCTGAGTGATATTACTTTCTTACTCTAATATATACATTCCTATCTCTTCTACAACGGCAGGGTCTTTATTGTATTACAAAGAAAATCATACAACTTTTTTGAAGCCTTATGGTGATCTGACAGTGACAGGCTGAAACCACCCAGAAGGAGGCTCTAACATCCCATGAAAAAGAACCTCCATCTCGTTCCAAAGCTGAAAAAAAAAATATTTAGAAAATAGAAATAACTGTAATTTATCACCTATGTCAACATCTGGCAAACATTTTAAACCTTGTTGTGTAGCTTTAAATTCTATAAATAAGTTAGCAATAAAAATAGAAGTTACTATATTAAGAAAGAGGATAAATGCAGATATTTTTGTGCAAAAACATAGACAAGAAATTCAAAAGGAGAGAAGGCAGTACTTAACATTTTTTCTTTGAGTTAGAACAGACTTGTGACAATTTCATGCAATATTTTGATAGGAGGAACACTTTCATCAGATTTTTTTAATTTTTGAATTCTTATTAATACATACCTCAGTCTCTAGTGAGACTATGGAATGCATCGTTACAGGAGAATACAGTAAGATTAAGAAAGAATTTCTATGGATATTAAGACTGTTACAATTAATAATACTTATTTTAGAAGAGAGTATATACATTTCATATTTTGGGGATTATGCCTGCATTCAACTATTAAAACAAATAATGTTCTCTAATATAGGAAAGAAATTAAAACATCTGGTTTCGAAGAATAATGATAAAACATCATAAGAATAATCTCATATTATTTCTTGTGTCACAGACCCTACATTTTTAGCAAATTCTCAACATTATGTCTTCCATTTCTCCAGAAAAATTCTTTAGACTAATGATTGTTGTGTTTTGAAACGCATTTTCTCTCATCAAATTCCCTTTTGGAACTTTCTCCTTCCAAGAAAGAAACAAAGTAACTAGAACTGAATGCAAGCTCTTCACCCAGAACCCATCAGAACACTAGGTCACCCTTTCGGCAGTCATTCATATTCTCACAGTTTTATCAGAGATCCTTACAGTGACAGAGATAGCATTCAAACTGATATAAAAAAAAAAAAACCAAAAACAAAACACAACAATAAAAAAAAAAACAACCAACAGCAATAAATAAATCAATTTCTTTGCTCTGTTAATATCTCCCACAGCTTCTTCCTGTCACGTTCTGACCTATCTTGCTTTAATTAATAAAAGATAACTACTCTTGGTTTTTGTCTCTTATCATTATGTTCATTCACACAAAACATAGGGTGTAGGGTTTAATATCTGTAGGAAAAAAAAAAAAAGCAAACAAAAATGATTCCAAATAACCCTCAACATTCTGTAGATTTTAGAAAAAATACTTGCACACATTTAGAGACTCATTTGAGACACTTTTTAATTTTTTTCATATTGAGGAATATCATCCTTGGTAAATACTGACAGTGAAACAGCCAGTGAAGTAAAGATGGTTTCCATTATCAGTAAGAGTATAAAAATCTAGTCCTTACATTTCTGGCATTTGTTTTTACACTACTTGGTACACTTAATTAGCATAAAAATAAAGATTAAACTTTAGACTTTTTTGTAGCCTTTCAATTTTATTAAGGAAGTGATTCTGGAGGTTCAGAAAACATATGGGATGCTGTCACTGCCAATCACATATGCACACTGAACCATAAAAAAGGCATAAACAATGAGCCAAATGCAGCTTAAGAAAGACAGCTACTTGAAAGATACTTCTTTAGTTCTTTAATGTTTATGAACAGCCCCACTAAACTACCTGCTTTAGAAAAAAAATAATCTTTTTCATTCTATGTTAGGAGGAAAGCAGAAGTGGTATTGAAAACTTTGTAGGTCTCTAGTAAGGGCTCCACTTGACTACTGCATCTTTTCACTCTGTTTCTTTCTATATTTGTCATTTGTATTTTTTTTCATTTTTCTGGGCACGATGAGATTAATATTTCAATGTGAATTATTTCTCTGCTGGAGTTTCCCATTATGACTGCAGTGAATACTGTTGTTTGTAGCAAAGCCTCTATCAAAAGACAAAGGAGTTTTATTTCTTTTTTGTGGTTGTCGATTGAAACAATTTATGTGAAGACTTTGAAAGTGAAAGAAAAAGCTAAACATAAAAAGAGTCTAATAAAAGTCAGTATCTCCCCTTTGAGCAATGTCAATCAATTTGAATGAAATAGATTCCCTGTTTGTTCAATAAGAAAAGTACTTCGTATCACAAATGACCTGGAGAATTCCTGGGTGTCCTCATTATCAATACCTTGTGTTTTGGTCTCATATTACCTACTAAATTGGTAATGGTATATTCGTATTAAGCTGTTTCTGTTAGACAATTTAGAAGAAAATATCATTTTATTAAATTATGTTATACTGCAAGATAAGTAGAAGTTTCTGTGATAAAAAGTGCTATGGTAAATCTGGAATTCATTTGGCATTAAAACAGCATGATAAATTGAAAGCGTATAGTGGATGTTTAGTCAACTCAGCAAAGACATAATATTGAAATTTTTATAATTCTTTGTTCTATCCAAAGATAGATTCTGTTATTTTCTTACTCTTTCCTATCTGGCTCATATTTTAGTGGTAACTATAGTAGTAAAAAATAAATAGGGAAATACAAATTTGCTCTAAAGGTCTTTTTCATTTAAATTATATCAAACATTCAGCTTAATTATTGGATCCAGTTTTCTTGTAAACATTCATCATTGAGCCTTTAAAAAAAGTAGAAACATCAGTTTTTAATAAATTATTACAATTAATAACTTATGTTTCGGCAACTAATCTGCATCTAGGTACCTAACAAAACTATTTTTTAAAAACATTATATATAGTTACTATATAGTTAGGACATCATGCGACAATGGCCTTAAATTGGGGAATGCTAAGGATCTTTGTCTGAATTTCATAACAGGATCAGGTTTTTTTGTCTTTTGACTTAATATTTTTTCATTATTTTTTCTTTAAATTTCCAGTATTTAAATTTAGGCTTAGTTTTTCCTTTTTACTTTGCTGACCAATAAAAATATACACCCTCTATGCAAAACAGAGTTAGAGAAATGTTGCTCTGGGGCATCTAATGAGTTGTGTTTGTTTTTAAGGATACTTAAAATATTTTTTTGTCCTTATTCATACTAATCTTCTTGAGGGAGTCATGTGTTAAAACCCACACCTTATTTTTTTAACCTCTACCATAAATATTGTACAATGCACATACTGCAATACACAGCTTGACAATAATTTGATCCCTTGTGGATGACAGGCTCCGAACAGCTTGTTTCTGCCCACAACCCTTTGGCAAATAACCCTCTTCCGACATAGTCAACTAGTCTGCTAAATACTGTACTACTAATACTAGGGTGGGGATAGAGAGGAAACAAATATCTTGCAAAATTTCCTTATAGAAAGTTGAAATAGGACAGCATGCCTGTTTTCAGGAATGAATAACTTTTATGTGTGGGCAATTGCAAACAAGATTTAAATTATCAAAAATATCTATGCTTGTTTGTGATGCACTAAAAAATGGCCATAAAAATGATCAGAGGTCTGGAACACCTGTCCTACAAGGAAAGGCTGAGAGATTTGGGGTTCTTCAACTTGGAGAAGAGAAGGCTCTGAGGAGACCTCATTGTTGTCTTTCAATACTTAAAGGGTGCCTATAAGAAGGATGGGGACAGGCATTATAGCAGACCCTGTTATGATAGGATGAGGGGTAATGGTTTTAAACTGAAGGAGGGTAGATTTAAGTTGGATATAAGGAAGAAGTTTTTCACCATGAGGGTGGTTAAACACTGGAACAGGTTACCCGTAGAGGTGGCTGGTGCTTTGTTGCTGGAAACATCCAAGGTCACATTGGATGGGGCCCTGAGCAACCTGGTCTAATGGAGGATGTCCCTGCCCATGGCAGGGTTGTTGGACTAGATGGCCTTTAAGGTCCCATCCAACTCAAACATTCTGTGATCTGTATTCTTAGATGACTTGATACCTACCTTCCCTTCTTGTGGCTCTGCATGAAGGATGTTGTATTCTGGACTACTTAATTACTATTGGCCTTCTGCTTTGTTATTCCTACATACTAAAGACAGGTAAAGACAACTGACCTACACAAACATTTTTCTACAGACCAGAAGTAGATTAAATAATTTCCAGTGTTGCTGGAAAACTCCACATTCTTAATCCACAAGGCTCCAGCTGCTCTACTTATGGCCACACCTCTAAACAATAGAAGTAAATTGATGAGAAATTCCTATTTACTAAGCACTCCCATATAAGGAAAATTCCAAGATGGTATTTCTAACTCATCTTTCTCTTTTCCATTGACAATGCCTTACAAGAGAGTCTATTCTGTCATTAGCTTCCTCACAAAGAAATATGGATGTAGTTTGCCACCTACGTGCTATTAATTTTTAATTTGTGTGCTTTTCTACAGGTGATAACTGCAAATAGTATTTGATCCCTCTATAAGTTAAATGGACATTCTAGATGTTATCTTTTTTTGATTCAACTTAAATATCCCACAGTGGGTTCAACATCTATAGAAAGTGAGTGTCCAACCACTATTAATTCATTTAGTACATCTTGTTATAACATAACTTGTGTTGAGTTAATTTGGTACTATTGTAATTGTTGTAAATACTTCAGGTAGGATTTCCATAGTAATTCAGTATTAATTAAGTGTATCCATGTTTTTGAGAATCCCTTGATACACTGAATATTTCAGTATAATGGAAAACATCAAAATCTTCATTAGAATGAACAAAACCCTTACTATTCAGAAAAACAACTATGCAAAAAGAGAAATAAAGAAGTCACTGCAGGGGAATCTTTCCTCTCTTCTATGCTCTGCTTCAGATTCTCAGGAAGTTCTTTGGAGTAAGCATTATGTTCTTTACTTGTGGTGACAATGAGGTTGTCTTCATGGCTGAACTATAGAAATCGCATCTTGTTCAATGCTGTTACCACAGGGTGTGCTAGCAACACTCCTCGGTCTTACTGACAGATAAAAAACCTTACAATGAAAATGGGAATAGCAGAATCAGGTCTGTTATTTAGTAAATTGGACAAGTGACTATTCTTTCCTCATGTTCAGATGTAAAGCACCAGAAATGTACTTTTCTTTTCAAGTTATTGATTTATATGTTAATGCACCCTATGCTTTTCACAACCTAAAGGACTGAAGTTTACTGGCAGCTTAGAAAAAAATCAGAATTAAACTTGAAATAATTCAACTGTTGTTTGAAAAATGGTGACCTGCAACTGAGTAGACAAATAAGGAACCATAAAAGGGAGAGGGATAGGGGAGGGATACGGCGAGTTACATGAATATTTAAAGCAAACCCCAAAATATGGCACACTATCAAACTTAAATTTCTATTCCAATATTTAGTATTGGCTTTTTCAACTGTACGCTTTCCTTCAGTGCTTTAACTTTTGCAACAAGGGAAAAATAATTTGGTCCTCTGTTACATTGACTCTATTTCACAACATAAACTGATGAGCAATTGAGTATATAAAACGAAGTGTTTCAGTTAGTATTAGAAATTTAAGGGTGACCCTGAAACCTGCCATAAAAATATAAAATACCTTAGTTCTGTTCCTTTTGTTAAGACACTTTTTAACATGGATTCTAAAAGAATGAGTTGCAAGGTATATTTGCAATTTTTCTGGTTGGAGCTTGAGAATAAAGTAGGCATTATAATTTCAAAATATCTAAGGCTATCATTATGCTCTGCTTAAAGAAAATTAGCAAACTATTTGACAAAGCAAATAATGGTATAGTGCAAAAGAACATGGATAGAAGTAATGGATATTCCAGGAACTAGAAATTAAGAGATTGATGAGAAATCAAGAAAAGTTTCCAGGACACAAGTCGTATATTTCTAAATGCACCTCAGATGCGTGGGAGTAATGATGAAAATTTTAAGGACGACTGCAGCTGAGACAAATGCAGGTGAATGACAATATACCCTTATCAAGCTGATAGCAAAGATGGAAGAGAAAATATTGGAGGATGAGGGAAAGATTGCAGAAGAAATATTCAGAAAAATAAAGTCTGCTTTCTGAGCAAGGAGTGCATTACCTAACACTGAAAAGAATAGGGGATAATAGTAAATGGACTCAAGAGTTGATAGTTCATGGAGTGATAGTAAGCAGAAAGAATAAGACTTTGAATATATTACAACTACTTGAAGAGATTGCACATTAGGCAGCTGTTTTTTTTCTTAAAGAGATATCATGAAATTACAATACAGTGAAAAATGTTAGTGAGGAATAACTACTACTTACTCTTTGTTGAGCTGGATTCCACCCAAGGAGTCTAAAAAAAGACACATGTTGAAGCCTCTCCATTTGATTGAGTTTAAAGCGTCCCTTTTGTAGCTATTACACTTGCTATATCTTGCTATATCTCCTTTAGAAGACTTTGCATAACCCTTGGTTGTATATAAGAATGTTATAAATCATGGAGAAAAATAAGATATATTATCACTGTATCATATAAGAATCTGGAAGGATCTAAAGAAATTCTCAGGTAATAGGTTTAAAATAAGGAACTTTGACACTTTTTCACCTAGCACAAGATACTACATCTTACAAAAACGTCAAGAAAGGATTCAACAAGGTTATGGAGGAACAGTCCACCTGTAACCATCAGACATCACATTTCCTGTACAGGTTCCAGCTATAAAAGTCCCACACTGTTGATTTTTTCTGGAAGAGGAAGAGTAAGGCCAGACCTATACAGATCCTGTTTTGTATTCTTTCATACATACAAGTTATGGCCTGTTATTAGAGATGCTGTACTTTATTGTGCCTGCTCTTATGGCTTTATATCCTTAACTTGGTAAAGCTTAGGTAGTCCAGAATTTGAGAAATAATTTATTTTGGAAATAACCAATCTTTGTTTTCCAGGTGACACTTTTCTGATACAACCTTTATTTTTCTTCTTTTATTTATTTAATTAACTAATTTATTAATTACAGGAAGTTTTTCTCATTAGTTTCTGATTTAAGTCTGTTCCTGTTTTGACTGAAAATGAGCTCTATTTCAGCAGTGACTTATCTCATGTTTAAACCCTTTTTTATTAATATTTGTGTTTGTATGTCTGAAATGGTTCTCAGCGCATGGATTTAGGAAGGAGAAACCTAATGTGTTTCACAGGTAATATCTGAGATCTCTGAAAAAAAAGAGCCAAATCAGAGCAAGTGATAAAACACAGGCAGAAGTAGGCTTCACAAAGTAATATTTATAGTTCTAGTAGTAGAGGAATTTATAGCATAGAGTTACCATCATTCCTAGGAAGATTTAAATGTACATTTGCAAATATTCCAATACACCAACGCAATTTGGAATTTTCCAATACACCAATGCACGCAGTGTGGGGAATAAACAGGAGAAGTTAGAAATGTGTGTATGATCCAGGGAGTTATGGTCTGGTAGCCATTACAGAGACATGGTGGGATAGCTCACAGGACTGGAATGGATGGCTATGTCCTTTTTAGGAAAGACAGGTCAACACGGTGAGGTGGTGCAGTGGCTCTTTATGCGAGAGAGCAACTGCGATGTATTGAGTTCTGTCCTGGGGCAGATGATGAGCGAGTTGAGAGTTTGTGGGTGTAAATTAAGGGGTGGGCTAGCATGGGTGATACTGTTGTGGGTGTCTATTACAAGCCACCTGATCAGGGTGAGGAAGCTGATGAGGCCTTCTGCAGGCAGTTGACAGCAGTCTCACAATTACAGGCACTGGTCCTCATGGGGGATTTTAACTACCCTGATATCTGCTGAAAGGCCCGCTCAGCCATTCTCAGTCCAGAAAGTTCCTCCAATTCATTGATGATAACTACTTGATGCAAATGGTGCATAAACTAACTAGGAGAGGGGCGCTGCTGGATCTTATACTCACTAACAAGGAGGGTCTAGTTGAAGCGATGACGGTCAAGGGCAGCCTTGGTTGCAGTGACCACGATATGGTAGAGTTCAGGATTTTATGCAGTAGGAACAGAATATCTAGCAGGATCCCAACCCTGGACTTCAGCAGGGCCAACTTNTTAAATAAGGAACTCCTGGGCAAACTCAAGAGGAATAAGAAAGTATACAGATCATGGAAGGAGGGGCTGGCCTTTTGGGAGGAATATAAGACTGTTGTCAGAGGATGTAGGGTGACAACTAGGAAAGCTAAGGCCTCCTTGGAATTAAACCTAGCAAGTGAAGTCAAGGACAACAAAAAGGGCTTCTCAAGTACATTGCAGACAAAACTAACACCAGAGGCAATGTAGGCCCACTGTTAAACAAGGTTGGTGCCCTGGTGACAGAAGATACAAAGAAGGCGGAGCTACTGAATGCCTTCTTTGACCCTGTCTTCACTGGTGCAGACTGTCCTCAGGAGCCCCAGATCCCTGAAGCCCCAGGGGAAGTGACGATTAAGGAAGAATTTGCTTTGGTCAATGAGGACTGGATTAGGGATCAGTTAAACAATCTGGATACCCACAAATCCATAGGTCCTGACAGAATGCACCCATGGGTGCCGAGGGACCCAGCAGAAGTCATTGTTAGGCCACTCTCCATCATCTTTGGTAAGTTGTGGGCAACAGGAGAGGTGCCTGAGGACTGGAGGAAAGCAAATGTCACTCCAGTCTACAAAAAGGACAAAAAGGAAGACCCGGGTAACTATAGACCGGTCAGCCTCACCTCCATCCCTGGAAAGGTGGTGGAACAAGTTATCCTTGGCACCATCTACAGGCATATCAAGGTGCAAGTTGGAACATAGGAGGTTCTGGGTGAATATAAGGAAGAACTTTTTCACTATAAGAGTGACACAACACTGGAACAGGCTGCCCAGAGAGGTTGTGGAGTCTCCTTCGCTGGAGACATTCAAAACCCACCTGGATGCGTTCCTGTGTGACCTGCTCTAGGCTGTACTGCTGTGGCAAGGGGGTTGGACTAGATGATCCTTCGAGGTCCCTTCCAACCCCTAACATTCTGTGATTCTGTATTCCAAGGACTGTGAATTACTTAACTATTCAATAGAGGTTTTTCCTGTCTTATGAGTTACAGTGTAGTGATTTAAATTTATAAAAAAGTGTTTCTGAACGATTCATGTTAAGGGTAATAATGATTTTTTTTATCTAGATCTCTTCCAGATATATGGATGAGTGGATAGAGAGATTCTTTGGTATCGCAAGTTGTCTACTTGAATTGTACATTGAGTTCAAGAACGTTTTTGGGTCCTGGTACATTATGTAACTGAGTAACATAGGGTAAAAATCTATCTGTCTGTGGACTTCTTTCAGTAATCTAGTCCTTCCTTTTTAGGAAAAGACACATACATGTTCCTGATCAGTGTTTAAACAAATAGTACTGGAAACACCACAAACCTCAGTGTTTGTCTTCCTTGGAACTCTGTCTACCCATATGTAAGACAGGATCAGGAGCCTGTATTATGAGAAACATAGCTCTGAGAAGCCAATAGACTTTAAAACACAAAGATATCCTTTCCAAGGAAAGGACTTCATAATGTGACTTCCTCTGACCCCTAGATGATGATCTGAAAGGAAATAAAACGGGTTTAGATAGATCTTTAAAATTAATATTTGGCCCGAAGGCCAGACTGGTTGCCCCACTTCATATAGTTTCATATTGGATGTGGGTGGCAAGGTTTTTGTAGCAGATGGGCTGCAGAGTAGTCTCTGTGAGACCAGGGTCTGCCCCATGACAGACACGGTTGCTTCCAGCTGGCTCCACAATAGGCCCACTGCAGGACACAGCTGAGCCCACCAGCCAAATTTGTGGTGCCTCTGTGAAAACACATTTAAGAAATGGAAAAAATGACAGATGAAGAGCAGAGCAAAGGGAGTAAAAAGAGAGAAATGGTAGTACAAACACCAAGGTCAGAGAAGGAGTACGGAGAGGAGGTGTTTCGTGTGTCAGAGCAGATTCCCCTGCAGCCTGTGGAGGAGAACACAGTGAAGCAGGTTGTCTCCTTGCAACCCATGGAGAACTATGCTGAAGCAGATACCCACACTGCAGACAGTAGACAATCCAATACCAGAACACATGGATATTTCTGGAAGGACTTCAGTCCCTGGACAGCCTGCTCAGGAACAGGGGAAAAGCATGAGGAAGGAATGGCAGAGAGAAACCACTATGGACTGATCACAACCGCCTACTCCCCATGTCACTGTGCCACTTGAGGCAGGAGGAGGTGGAGGAGTTGGAAATGAAGGAGTAAAATTGAATCTAGGAAAAAGGTGGGGGAAGATATTTTAAGTTTTGTCTTCTCACTATCCATATCTATTTTAATTGCCAATAAATTTCATTTGTTTTTATAGAATCAGAATGGTTTGGGTTGGAAGAGATCTTTAAAGACCATTTAGTCCAACATCCCCAGCCTTGGGCAGCGACTTCTTTCGTTAGATCAGGTTACTTAAAGCCCCATTCAACCTGATCTTGAACACTTCCCATGATAGGGCCTCTACTTATTCCAGTGCCCCACCATCCTCATCATAAAAAATGTCTTCCTTATTTCTATTCTAAGTCTACCCTCCTTCAGTTTAAAACTATTTCCTTTTGTCCTGTCACTACAAGCCTTTGGAAAAAGTCTCTCCAGCTTTCCTGTAGGCCCCCTTCAGGAACTGGAAGGCTGCTATAAGGTCTCCTTGGAGATTCCTCTTCTCCAGGCTGAACAATTCCAACTCTCTCAATCTTTCTTCAAAGGAGAGGTGTTCCAGCCCCCTGATAATTTTCATGGACCTTTCCTGAAGTTAACTCTGTTTTGCTCATGACAGCAATTGGTAGGGTGTATGTCCCTTTGTTTATCTCAACACACAGGCTTTTTCATCCTATTTTCTCCCCCTGTCCTGTTAAGAGGGGGAGGTAGAGACCATCTTGGTGAGCATCTGGCATGCTTCTATGTATCAGGACACTAAAGCTAACAAACTTCTAGTGCTGAGTTCCCCCACTTTTCCATTTATTATGTATAACATAGCCTTATTTTGAAGCATAGATAAACCACTATAGTAACTTCAGTCTGAGTCTTAAATACAGCTGGAAATCACAAAGAAAAAAAAAAAGAAAGCAAAAACCCTAACAATAAAAAGGTTAAAGTCCCCATTGTAAGGTAAATTTTAAACATTGTTCCCCCTGGATGAGATCTGCATGTCTTCTGACAGTGCTCTTTCCAGGTTCTTCCACCACCACCCCTGCAGTTAATACAGACCAGCATTATATTTCTGCTAGCAAAAGATTAGGTTGGTAACTCAACGTGGTTTATTTGAAAGCAGAGGCCACCCAGGGACAGAGACACTCAGAACCTATTTTTTATTAGATCACTTTTAGATTGAGCCTTCAGTGAGAGCCTTATTTAAATAGAAAGAGTTTTGGTTGCTCCCTATGGGAGTCATAGGCCGCCTGTAAATGGACAGAGTTTTACAAATTCAAATATGTGGGAACTCGAGAAAAACTGAGGTAGTTTTCTAAAAAAGGTGCAGAATATTCCTTTTATACTTTCTTTGAAGTTTAAAACTGCAAATTAAACATTAAAAATTAATAAAACACACTGAAAGAAAAATGATAGTAAGTGAAACATAAAATTCCATTCTAGTTTAAATAATTTTGTTGATAGTTTAATAAAATGTTCTGCCTCCCTCACCAGCTGTGTTTCAACAAACCTGAAGTAGACAGCTGGGTAAGCTACACTGTAACCTGTGTTTCCTTCTGCTTGTAGGCATTTTTCTTTGCTTTGCTATGTATATGCCAGCGGCAGAAGAATGCAAAGGGGAAGGAGGTATGGGCAAAGGCTAAAGGCAAAGACATTAGCTAGCCTGCCAAATAGTCAGCAGTAAAGCTAACACATGGGACCACAGGCAGGTCAACATATGTCTGAAAGTCTCAAAGCTCTAATTCAAGTCTGTCCAAAAATTTCTGCCTTCTCCATCCTGTAAGAAAAGCACATTCTTTCTGCAGCATTGACCTCATTCCAGTTGTCGAGAAGGCGGCAACCTCCTGGAAGATTTAAACTCATCTTTTCCTTGCCCCCCTCCTCTTCAACAGCTTCATGCTGTATTACTGAATTACTTTTCATGTTGTCACAGCAGCTAGCATGTGGTCACATCTTTTCTAGTCCTATCTTCAAAATTCTGCCAGCAGTGTTCTACATTAAACATTAAAGCATTCCTACATGATTTAGAGGAGGGTTTACAAGCTATGGATCTTCTCTAATGTTAGAAAGGCTATTGGTGGCTGTTACTATGGTTTCACACTCTCTTTTCACTGCCAGAGTCAGTATAACAGTACTGCATTGCACTGATTTTTACCCAGCTGTCTCTTCCTATAACATGCTCAAGAATTACTACTCACCTGAAGCTATAATAATTCTGACTACATATCACCAAAAAGGCAAGACTGATTTTCTTGGTTGCCACATTTCATATATAAGGTTACATCTTTTATGTGCAGAAGGATCAAAGGGAAAACCTAGTGCTAAACCAGATTCAAAAGCAGATCCCAACTGCCCATCCCCCTTTACTACAAATAAAGAAACAAAATAAAGTGTCTTCCAAACACTGAGGAAATTAGTTTCTGGATCTGAAACTGAAACGTGAGACTTAAGTCTATTTCACCTTGTTCTAAGTGTTAGGGATTGAGAGATAAGCTTTTTTTTTATTGGAGGGGGTATTAGGGAAATACCTTCAGTTGTGTCAGGAGTACTCAATTCTATCTGAATTGGATGTATTCGTGAAAAGACATCTGAAAAAGATCTATGCCATATCAATCTTTTTATATTGCTTCATTACATCTTATAGCTGTGTAAGTATTTCAACTACACAAGCCTTCAGAAATATCCTTTATTGGCTACGTATTAGTCAGCCAACAATTTTTTGTTTCTCCTTGTTTCTGTCTCTGTTGTCTATTTCCAGCCTATTAGAACATCAGTAGATGTATTCACTGAATGCTATTTGAATTGCCATTCCTAGGCAACATCAATCATTATGAGGGAAGGCCAGATTAGTAATGTGATTTTCTAGTTGTTATGTGAAAAATGAACACTTGAATCAGGTGGATGTTTTTTGGTGGCAGCTCAGTCCTTATTAATGTATGCTTCATTTTAACTATGGTTAAATTACTAACTCTGGAATTTATAACAATGAGCAAAATATTGTGAAATACAGAATTTTTACATAATTAATGTCTCATCTAGCAGCTCTGTAACACATTAATCTTTGGATAACCCTCAATTCATACAATAGCATGAATGTTAATGGTAGAAATTAGAGCTCCAAATACCTATTTGGTCTTCTATTTCATAGAGTCACTTGATTGGTCCCTAAAGAATATTTCCCAGTGCTTTGTCTCATCTAGATTTAAATGTACTTAGCAATAAAGCTTCTACTACTTCTCTTTAGAGACTATGTCACCATGTAATAGATTTCACTACCGGGAATCTTTACCCTATTCAATCGTGGTAAGATATTTCACCTTCTCAGAAATAGGAAAGAAGAAAAACATATCAAAAGCAAAGATATTTATTGTCTAGAAACCCTACAAACCACTGATGTTATTCTCTTAAAAGCTCATTCCTTCTATGATGCTATTTTAATTTCCTGTAATGTAAAATCTGCTATTGCTTTTTTAATCACATTTTCCTGAGGTAAAAGCAAATACTACCTGTTCCCTTTGAGTGTGTCATTTAACTCTCATTTAACTTTTCTACTTTGTAGTTACAAAATTGTCTTGCCCTTGAAAATTAACTGCTGACATATCCACATAACTGTCACGTTTCTTTAAGTCATATTTATTTAAAATAGAGAAAATTAATTTAAGACAAATAAAGAGACTTCTTAAGTGTATCAAGAAGTTGCAGCCTTAATGAGACGTTATCTTCTTAGCCCCCAGTGAGGGAACACACTTCCGTAATTAGCAGAACAAGTCCTGGCTCTAACTGACTTGTGACTTGCAAAGGAGGGTTTAAGAAGTTAGGCTATTTTTCAAATTAATAGGTCAGGGACAAACATGAGGTTAGGGGTTACACATTACTAGACCACTGGCTAGAAGATAACAAGCTGACTGACAGGTATACATACAGTCACCCATTCCTAACACATTCCTGATATACAGTGTGTAGAATATTTTGATTGGTGCTAGGATTTAAGAAAATACATATTCTGGCATGTCAAATAACCTGTTCACTGTCAAACTATATAATATAAGGCTGCATGAAGACAACAGAGTCAGGTAGTGGGCAAGTGAGGAAACAATATCATATTTGTGTCTATGCATAATAAAGCTTGAGATTGCCCTGACCCATGTGCAGGACCTTGCATTTGGCCTTGTTGAACTTCATGCAGCTTGCATGGGCCCACATCTCAAGTCTGTCAAGGTCCCTCTGGATGGCATCCCTTTCATCTGGTGTGTCGACTTCACCACACATCTTGGTGTCATTGGCAAACTTGCTGAGGGTGCACCTGATCATGTCACTGACATAGATGTTAAACAGCACCGATCCAAATATTAACCCCTGAGGAACACTACTCATCACTGATCTACACTTGGACATCAAACTGTTGACCACAATTCTTTGAGTGCAACCATCCAGCCAATTTCTTATCCACAGAGTGGACCATCCATCAAATCCATGCCTCTCTAATTTAGAGACAAGGATTTGGGACAGTATCAAATGCTTTGCACGGGTTCAGGTAGATGACATCAGTTGCTCTTCCCTTACCTACCAGCACTGTAACCCCATCAAAAAGGCAGTGCATACTTTCCCAGGCAGGTGCCTTATCCCATTGCTCAGCTATTTTTTCTTGCTTACCCACTTCTTTCCTTTAGTATGCTGAAAGCAGTCTTTTCCCCACTGTTAAGGTTGTACTTCTTCAATGGCCAGCAATTAATTGACCATCTGTGGGTTGTTTATAGGTCTAGGTCCTCTGTTTTCAACTACATTTTCAAAGCACTTGCTATTATCCCATTCTTAAACTTTACATCATAACAAGAGACACCTGGTACCAAACTCCAGTTCACACAGGAAATTCTCATAACAAGTTGATAACAAGCTTAAAAGGTCAGGACAGGGTCTTTGCACAGTTAGCATAAGCTTTTGTTTGCATTTTTACTGGGTCAGTGTGAGGTGTCCCTGTTCTCTGAACTAGCACTTCTTTTTTTTTTGTTGGATGTGTAGATGTGGTAACAGGTGTGGGGGAAAATGAGAAAAAAAACCAAGTCACCTTCACTACCTGTGAGTGCTTACCTATTTGCAAAATTTAAACAGGTGCTGCATTGTCTAATCAGGTCAGAATATTTCTGTTCAAAAGAATTTATTTCCGCTCTAGGAGAAGGCAATATCTTCAGGCTGAAGTTTTTCTATTCTACACAAGTTTTGCACATTGATTAAGAAATTAAGAAAGAGCAACTGGTGTTTCAGAAACATGTACAGTTTGTATTTTCATCTTCGGAGGAATTAACAAATAACACTTTGTTCTCCCATTATAGAGAAGTTTTACATTTAAGTGTAGACCAGACTATGGAACAGAAGCCTTCTGTGGCTTATGTGTTTTCATAAAGCTAATTTATTTCTTTTTCTTATTTGATAGTTAAACAGAAAATAAATTTGCAGCATCCAAAATAATTGTGTTCCAGCCTTGGTATTTTTGTAGCTATCAATCCAAGCTCCTTAGCATAATGCTATGCATGTCAGTGAAGTTAAAGCTAAGGTAAATGTGCATGTTTTTTTCTCCTACTTATCAATTATGATGTTGTGAATAGATACAAAATATATAAATATATTTATGGACTATGAATTTCTGTATTTTATACTCAAGTTGAGAAAACTTTCCTCTAGAAATCCGATTATAGATAATTCTACTAACTTCAGCTCCTTCAGTGTGCTGCTAAATGTAGCAGGAATAATTCTGACATAATATGAAATAATTAAATTAGTCTTTTAAGATATCATATCTGCTGGAGAATTTTGTTCTTGGCTTCACAGTTAGATTTCCAGTGTATTTGGAAGTTTGTGGCATTTTAAATCATGGAATTTTATTTTTTTTTCAGTATAGGAAAACTGTTAATATAGATTCTGAGAATATGATAAACATGATTTGCCTCTTCAGATTTTCTTTATTAGGCTTTAATAAGTGTATTACTATTTTAAAATAGCTATCTAAGTACTTTTGTAAATTGATTCCCTCTATATGGTTAGAATCAAACAGACCTGACTTGTGCCAGCTGGTGACTTTTTTTCCCCGAGGAGACAGAATTAAGTAACTATGCTGCAGGAATGAAATTGATAGGGAAGGATGAGGTGTTTCTTTATATGTATATGTTTACTGTAACTTTTAGGGGAATTTTATATTTTAAAAAATTTCAGTTGCTGTAAAAGCAAACAAGAACTTTTCAAGTGGTAGGATATGACTCTGTTATCTGAGGAAGACAGTTATAATCTATATAGTACAAAACAGTATAGATAGTGACAGTTTAGTTGTGGCTTTGAATGCCTAACACTTTTCTCAAATAAAAAAAGAATTATTTAACATATTAACCTAGTAGCTGTGCAGGTTGCATGGGAGAGACATTGGCTGTGCTTTTTAAGCAGAGTGAAATTTCTTGCTATGCCTGCAGAGACACAATCTCTAGGATTTATGATTATGTATAAAATAACATCATAACTCCTCAGTTCTAGACTGTAGACTGTTCTGACAAATTTAGATGTGTTGGATAACTAGGTCTCCAGAAGATTTTGGAGTATGGCTTCACTGTGATTCATAGCACAAAAATATTTTGAGATTTTGTTCCTGAGTAGCTTTTACAGTCCATATGAATGAGGCAACACTAAAACTGGTGTCTTCTGGTTTCCAACAAGCACCTTTATGCCTTCAAAATACATGGTATGTCTTCATACCTTATCTCCAGTATATCATTCATGTTCTGTTTCATGCTGTAAAACCCAGCTTGACAGGCTTCAGCACACAGCTCCCAGAGTAACAGAGCTTTTGGAGAAATGCACAAAATAATTTCTGTATCTTGAGCATGTAAGAGACCCAAGAGAAGTGCTGAGCAACAGAGAAATTCCTAGTCCTGAGAAGGGTGATAAGATGCTTTCTGCAAGTTTAAACTTGCATACTGACAACTAATTGTAGCACAGACGAGGTGCAGAAGCTGCAACCATCCAGAGAAGTGCTCTAGTGAACATGTAATTCTGCAAACTATGGCCCTGCTCAGTCTCTCTTCTTCATCCTCTAAAGCAGGTCATAAGAGAAAAGGCTTCCTAGAACTTTAAAGATAGGTTTCATAATGTAGCAGAGGACCAAAACATCTTGAACTATTACTTATAAAAAATTCCTTCTAATTTTCTTGTTAGTGTAAAAAAAATGAAAATAACAGAAATCTGATCCTTGTGGTTTAAGATCAGGTCACAGTGTGGATACTAAATGGACTTGGAAACCAAAATGCTTTAATCACTGACATGTAATTTTATGAGTTAGAGTATGTCCCTGTTCCACGGGACACATGATGCAGTTGGTGCAAACCCAAATCCTGGTGCAGGATCATGGGTTCCCATCACAGCTTCACAGGTTCTCTGTTTTCTGGGTCCCCTCTGAAGTCTCTTCCTCTGGTGTCTCTGAGTATTCTTAAGTGTCCCCACTTATAAGTTTTGGTAGAGAATATCTCATTGATGATTAATCTGATCAAATTGTGCTGTTTTTTTCAATTTGCTGTCACCACTGTTGGCACTCACAGTTGTCACTCACTGTTGGCCTGCTCTTTATGAAGACTCCAGAACATGTTTGCACCTGATGATCAGCAGGTTGTTTTCATAGCTTGGCTATCTATCTCCTTGAGCTCACAAAACCAACATTATGTTATCTAGGACAGATGGCTGATCATATTTTGTTTAGCTCTACTACACCAAAAAGTTGATTTACTACTTTATGCTGACAGATTAACTAGTCTAGATTCATGCTGATTGCTACACCATTTCACTTCACCATGAGTTCTGAGTTGTAACACTGAATAGAAGGAGGAAAGAGAGTTGTTTCTATATGAAGACTTTTGAATAAGACCTTTTCTATTCTTCTCTTTTTCTGTAGCAAATATATGTATGTCTTTCGATGAGTTGTGTTTCCACTCTGTCTTCTGCTCACAAACCATTGACAGTTCTCTCAATAAATAGAAAGATTTGCTGTAAATAAATCTGTCCATGAAATATTCACTGAATGCAAAACTTTCTGACATTCAGAGCTCTTTTTGTTATAGAATATATTATTGAAGGTACCACTGCATGTCACAATAAGACGTGTTCCCAGTTCTTTAATAGTTCAGTTGATAATGCATTTTATGATCTACTGTCAATAAAATGTGAAATTGAACAATTTATAATGTTTAATGAATTAACCTTTATAACCCATGCTTCTTCTCTAGTTCAACAGCATTTGAAATATACTTCTTATCAACTTTTATTAGGCAAGACATTGCTTTGGACCCTTTTCCATTTACTTGTGTAGCTCATCTAACATGGAAGACTCATATCTTGGTCTCAAAAAGTTTGTATGCACTAACATTAAAAAAAGAGAAAAGTTTATGGAACTGTGTAAGAAAGCAAACCTTTCCCAATGACTTAAATATACTGTCAAAATTGAAAGGAGTATGGTGATATTAACTCATACATATTAGATATGAAACCAGAAATTTTCTCACAGAACTAGTGTTTAGCAATTGTAAGAAGGATATTTACCAGTTTTGAACAACAATCATATAACATGTTTCTTTTTAATATCAAGGAATTGAACTTGGGTATGCAGAAGGTCTTTACTATGCACCTAAACATGCTTAATATAAATTATATTTCCACAACTGTTCAATCTGCTATAACATTTTTACAAAAGTAGAAAGGTAAATTTCTCCCATTTTTTTCCCACTTGAACACTCTGATACCACTTTATGATCTAAACTGTGATACTTCAGTTGGAAATGTTCTTATTGTGCCATTATACTAAATCCAATATGTTTTTTTATCGAAGTATAAACAGACCCTTTGACTGTTAGTCTAGATCTTTGATGTTATCCCTTTTTTTTTTCTCACTTAAAGGCATGGTACATGATCTCTTTTTAGAGTTCACAAAAACAGTAAAACAGTATGGAAAAATAATTGAAGCATACAAAATATCAGTGTGGCCTGTGCATGATTTGTGCAAAATGTAGTACCTATTAATCCCAAGCAGAAAACATTCCTGAAAACACAATCCCTGTTCAATTTTATCCCAGTGGTATGAGGTATCCCATCTGGACTACTGGGAGTTAATAAAATGTAGGTGTTAGCATGAAATAGCTGGAACTAAAGAACGGTCCAAGCAGAGTTAAGATTTAATCTTCCTGAAAGCCAGAAGATTTTCTATTCATCATTTCTGCACTTATGTGAAATTTTACAGCACTACTTGCTAAATCAATGGCAATTACAGTACTAAGGCAAAAGTTGTATAGCTGGACTGAGCAGTAAATATTTTGTTTCCTTCAGTTTTTGTGAGATAAAAGTCCAGTTATTGATTCTAAAAAAAAAAAAAACAAAACAGCAAAACATTGAAAAATCCACACTTCCCCAATCACTACTTTGAATGTATTCTGAAGTTATTTCTACTCAAATACTGATTTCCAGAGACCAGTCACCAAGTTTAAAGATAACTATTAATTGAGCTTTTGTATCCAGCATTCATAAAGCTAGATTTCTTCTATTCAGAATAAATGTCAATTTATTTTTTTTAAAGAGGAAATCTTCAGAACCACTTGAAGATGAGCAGAAAGAGTAAAGATTGTTTCCCCTGTCTGAAAAAAGATGAAGAAAGGTAAAAGTTTGATCACAATAATAGACCTCATACTTAATATAAATACCAGTAGTTACGAATTTTTTTTTTCATTTCAGAAGAAAGTGTCTTCATTCAAACACATAAATACTATCATGTGTACTGTATCAAATGATGGAAGACAGTGATAAGTGACATCCCTCAGGGGTCCACATTGGGACTAGTATTATTTAACATCTTTGCTGGGGACACGGACGGTGGGATTGAGTGTACCCTCAGCAAGTTTGTGGACCACACCAAGCTGTGTGGTGCAGTTGGCATGTTGGAGGGAAGAGACGCCATCCAGAGGGACCTTGACAGGTTTGAGAGGTGGGCCCATGCAAACCACATCAAGTTCAACAAGGCCAAATGCAAGGTCCTGCAAATGGGTTGGGACAATCCCAAACATGGATACAGGCAGGGGGATGAAGGGATAAGGAGCAGCTCTACGAAGAACAACTTGGGGATATTGAAGGATGAAAAACTGAATATAAGCTGGCAATGTGCGCTTGTGGCCCAGAAAGCCAGCAGCATCCTGGGCTGCATCAAAAGAAATGTGGCCAGCAGGTAGGGAGAAATAATTCTCCCCCTCAACTCTGCTCTGGTGAGACCCCACCTGGAGTACTGCATCCAGCTCTGTGGCCCCCAACATAAGAAAGATATGGACCTGTTGAAGCAGGTCCAGAGAAGACCCACAAAGATGATAGGAGGCTGGAGCATCTTCCTTGTGAGGACAGGCTGAGAGTGCTGAAAGTGTTGAGGTTGTTGAGCCTGGAGAGGAGAAGGCTCTGGGGAAACCTTATAGCAGTTTTCCAGTACTTAAAGGGGGCCAACAGGAAAGATGGGGATAAGACAAGGGGTAACAGTTTCAAACTGAAAGACAGTAGATTTAGATTGGACATAAGGAAGATATTTTTTATGATGAGGGTGGTGAGACACTGGAACAAGTGGATGCCTGATCACTGGAAGTGTTTAAGGGCAGATTGGATGGGGTTTTCAGTAACCCGATCTAGTGAAAGGTGTCCTGGCCCATGTCAGAGGGGGTGGAACTACATGATCTTTAAGGTCCCTTCCAACCCAAGCCATTTTTTAATCTATGACATAGGCACACTTCCACTGTAAAATGGCCCACTCTCTGGAAGCAGATGAACCATGGCAATTTAAGATGTCACATTACAGTCTCAAACAGGGGTGTTAAGCAGCACTGGTTATGTTACCAGAGGTGAATTCGCAGCTATCATTATTTAGAAACTCTGGTCTTTAACTGGTCAGGCTTGAAAACGTTTCTCAGCTTTAAGTGAGGTTGAACTGTTTCTGACGTAGATACTACCAAGGATGTCATTACCTGCAATGTCCACCATTTGTCAGGGGAAAACAGAGGATAATATTAGATACTGAGCTCTTGAAGAAGCCATTGAAATACCTGTATAATTTCACCATAGATCAATACTGATACCATCTGTCTTCACAAAGGTAATGCTGTCATGGCTGAAACTGGCCATTATGCCTAAAGATAGTGCTATGTTATACCCACCTTAACTTTTTTCTTCTGTCATCTCTCCATCTGTAAAAACAGTAATATACTTCAAAAACAGGATCAGGAATAGATGACAATCCATTGCATCTGTAGAAATTTACCATCACTTTGTTACAATATTCACAGGAAATTTAGAGTAGTGAGGAAAAATAAAGAATGTACTGTAATATGGATGAAGATATATGTTCTGCTCTTAGTGTATTCACTCAAAGCTGCAACTAGCTACTCCTTCAAAATTCTGAATAATTTGTCATTTAGATGCTCATGGAAGTATACATAAGGAAGTGGGAGCAGTTGGTTATTTGAACACAATCATAAGAAAATATGCACATTTTCTGTTGTTTTGAGTTTGGCATTTGTTTTTTTAAAAAAAACAACATTTAATCTCATAAAGTCACATTACATGGTTTTAATTCACACGCTCATCTTTATCTTCAATTAATATTTTTAAATTTCATTTTATCCTTATGTAGTCTGAAAAATTTGAAACATTCTTCCATGAAAGTTATATTGTGATGATTTCAATAGCTTTTTTGTGCAAAACATTAACAGGAACTTGATGCTTATAGTAGTATTTTCTCAGTATGTAACTGAATAGAACGTGTTATTACAGTTGCTATTTCAACTTTGATCATACTTTGTATAGTTGTCATCTAAAACTGCCTTTAAGCCCAATAGCCAGGAATGTCCTTTGAGCTAGTATTTTTCACAATTTATCTTGACTAAACATCTAGATAAAAATTTTAACTAATTACAGTTCATTTTCTTCTGTAGTTCAAGATCCTTAGTGATTTGTTGTCAATTTTTGTGTGTGTTTTGTGAAGTTCATTTTCCAGATCCTTCATTAACTTCAAAAATTATAATGTGTGTTTTAAATTAAATTAGATGACATATAATTTATTGCAGATATATAGAAAATATTGTGCATAAATGGGTAGCTTTTATAACCTTGACGTAAAAATATATTTCATGTTGTGTTTTTCACTTGTTTTCTCTAACATTTTCTATCATTTGCATGCAATTTGGGAATTTTAATATAAAGATTCAAACAGCATCCTGATAACCTTTTTGTTGATAATACCAATTTGATAGGGTCTAAATTTTATTAGTGTAATCTTTCTGCTGAGTCTAAGATTGACTATGAATTTTGTATCATATTTATTTTGTATCCCTGTTGATTCTATAAATAGCATTAGGATCCCTATAGCCGTACAAGATGTGGGTTTTAGTTTTGTTAAAAATGTGACATTTACTCCTCTCACAGTGTAGAGAAATAACACTAAGGACCAAATACATTTTCATAATACTACATGTGTACATTTGTATACAAAAGTATACAATGAGAAGAAACTCATTACACTTTTAAATTTTTCAGAAAATTAAGACTATAAAATAATATAGGATGCAAAAACTCTTCATCTTTCCTGTTCTGCACTAGTACCTCTTTAAAAGAACTTCAATCACATCAGGTTCCTTCTCACGCACTATTCAGGAGGCATATATTTTAAAAATACTTTCGTGTCTTCTTGGTGATGAAAATAGTTTGACTGATTCTTACAAAAAGGAATTACCTACTGGATTGTATTAATTTATCTGCTGACATGTCAGAAGATGGATATTTATAATGGATTTCAACATAGTTCTCTGAGGAAAAATTGCCTAGCAAAGCATCAGGCATCAGGCTGAATATGCACGTAAGGTAGATTTTTTATTTCTCAAAAAGTCTGTTCTGATACATAACATTCTCTGGCTGTGAAGAATATGTCACAGGTTTACCAACAAGTGAGCATGTTTCCTCATCTTCAGTCTTAGGATGCCATTAATTCATTCTAAGGTTGGAGTACTATTTTAACTCACCAAGCAGATAACTAAGGTAGTCAACAAATTAGTTGAAATACCTTGGCTTTAGCCTTGTGTATGCATCTTTTGTGGAAAGCTTTGTCCGCAGTACCATGTCTTCCTCTAAATTCTTTTTTGCCAGTGCAGAGTACTTAGGGGCAGTTCGAGCTACAACACTGGGGGAGTTTTCCAATAAATTATGAAAGTCTTTGTCCAACTTTCTGAAGGAATCCCTGAAGTGTGTAAGAGGATAGTGGCCAGATATATAATACTTGCTTGTATTTATATTAAACAGGGCATAAACTGCAACACGACTTAGATGTAATCGGAAAGAATTCTCTGAATTTAAAACATTTCTGAAACCAAGCCAGTCATTTTCTGTATAGATTAGGGGCAAAGGAAAAAGGCTAGAGGGAAAGCAGGAAGTTCTTGCCATGGTAGGGTCCCTGATATAGGAATGGATGATCAAGAAGTACACAATAGGGAACAAGTCACTGAGGCCTGTAAGACCAATGACTTGCTTTCCAGGCTTGCTCCTTACCTGTACTGTAAGCTATACCCTCTCTAAAAGGGCATTTGTTTCTCTGGGAAAACTCAGTGTCCTTTAAGCTGCACACATCACTCTCTTGTTTTCTGGAGGCTACCGAAATGATGTAATTTACAGGCCAATGGGGTTTAGGCAGACCTTTGGCCTTAAACTTTAATCACAATGCTTCAGTACTTTGTGGTCAGGACATATTTCTACATCTTGCTCCTGTGTTCCTGGCACTGGTGAAGGAGAGTGGTAAAGGGTGTTATATGTCATCCTCTATGCTCCTTTAGTGAATGGGAATGCTCTTCCTGAACGTGCCAGTTACAACTTGATAGCCTAAAAGCATTCTGGTCAGGTAGTTCAAAGCATTCATGCTAAAACTTGGTCCTAGGAGTCTCTGGCAGAACAAATATGCCATTTTACTAATTAACAAAATACTTGTCAATTGAATTTGTAGGTGTCTAACAATAAAAAAGAAATCGAGATTACGGACTCATTGCACTCTTGGTATGTATTAGGTTGGGGGTTATTTTTTATATTTTAATTTATTTTTGCTCAAGTGAATTTCAAGACTATGTGCATAGAATGAACTAAATTCACATTGAGACTAAGGGCAACAATACATCTCCCACATGGATCTCTAAATTATTGAACACGAAGAAGAATGTTTTGCAACTTTGATAAGGGAATTGTTAATCAGGCCCATAATAGTATGTAGGTCAAAACCCAATTAAAATAGTCTGATTAGAATTTATGATTAGCCAACCATTAAAAACACTGCTTATGAAAGAAAATAAAAAGAAGAGTTCCATAAATATGAATTCTTTTTTTCTGTGCTCTGAATACAGTGTGACAGTTTGAGGGGCAATAAAGCAGTTAGGTTAGTAATCAATTTCTAACTTCGGGAATAGAACAATAGTTTGGCTGATGAAAAGCTTATTCAATCCCTGACAAATACCTGGCTGTCACAATAGTTTATTTGAAATACCATCATAGCAACCCTAACTCTGGCTTTTTTTTTTTTTTTTATCTTCCAAGCAAACATGTATGGTGTTTTTAGTCAGGCTTTAAAGTTCAACTAGTTCTGGCAAAACTTCACAAATAGTAAAAATACAATTCCTGGTGTTACCTATTCTGCAGAATCAATTTCTTATCAGAAGGGTTTGCAAAGCCAATGAGCAGTTAGATCTCTGCTAACTGTGAAGTTTTATAAAACTGCACCATTGTGACAGTAAAAGAATTTAGCAACAACTCCAACATTTCAAAATGCACAAAAATTACACAGAAAAAATCACCATTCTCATCTGATTTTTGATCAACAAAGAAAATTGACTAGCATACCTCTTCATCCCATCTTCACTTTTATTTCTGATAAGGATAAACATAATTTCATTCTATTAGGAGCTTGCTGCAAATAAAGCTTTGCCAGCCAAATGTGCCTGTGGATGCATAAAGCACTTACAATTCCATCTTTGAAATTTAATAAACACAATGCATTTTACTTAAAAAAAAGGTTTTGTTGTTGTTTTTCAGTCAAAGTTTTTTTGGAAAAAAAAGATCAAGGAGAAAAGTAATTTTTGATAATAAGTGAAGGATGTTGAAGATGAAACATTCTCTTAAACTACAAACTGAAAAAGAAATTCAGGTAAATCCAGATTAAGAAATCCTAAATGAGAGAGTGACACTGAAGAGATTGTCATGCATGAAGTATACTCTGATTAACAGAATTACCAATAGAAATACATTAAAGCTGTGAAGAGAAGATTTCAGAGGAAACTAAGGGAATCAGGTGAGTGTTGGAAGTATTACAGGGTGTAACATGTGCCTCATCTCTTTCCAATGTAGTATGTTTATTCTTTCATAAAAATCCAATAGAGAAGGGTGGCAATGCTGCCTCCAGATAGATCTATTGTGACAGCAACTATATGAAACTTCAAGGAAAGTTCCGTGTTTTACAGAAATAAATAGGCTAACAGGAAAAGAGATGTTACAAAGAGGGGGAGGGAAGAATTGCATGTCTGTTGAGCTTGTAAAAATTGGTTTTGTTTTTAAGGTAGTATACTGTCTTGCAACTCATCACAATGAGATTTTTTGCAACATGAAACTCAGGGTAGGCATGTGCAAGCTGTCCTGGATATGCTGGAACAGCTGAAGATGCAAAGCCTGCTATAATAATGTTAAAGGACTATAAAGGGCAACAGGATGCCAGCCTGGAGCTGTCTTGACCAAAACTATCCACAGCTAGTAACTCCTTCCAAGTAGTTTCCTTTGAGTCATGCCTGAGCATTGTGAAGAAGCATGTTGACAAGAAAGATCAGGGCTAAGCCAGGAACTTCAATGGAGAGTCAGTATGGTCAATCCCTGCTTGAGGTTCCTCCTTCCTATTTTATGTGTAAGTACAGAAATTACTAAAGGGTCTAGGGCTAGTCTCAAGCAGCTAATTAGCCAGGTTCCTTTGATTAAAAAAGAAACACTTCATAACTTTTACACTAGGTTTCTATTCTGAATCTCCAGAAGTGTCTTTCTCCATTGACTGTGATGAGCAGCATTTACATATCTTTTTCACAGAATCATAGAATGGTTTGGATTGGAAGGGACCTTAAAGTTCCAACCCCCTGCCTTAGGCACATACATCTCCCACAAGACAAGGTTGCTCAAAACCCCATCCAACCTGGCCTTGAACACTGCCGGGGAGGAGGCAGCCACAACCTCTCTGGGCAACCTGTGCTGGTGTCTCACCACACTTACAGGAAATAATTTCTTCCTAGTATCTAATCTAAATCTACACTCTTTCATTTTGAAACCATTCCCCCTTGTCCTATCACTACACACCCTTGTAAAAAGTCCCTCTCCAACTTTCCTGTAGGCCCCCTTCAGCTACTGCAAGACTGCTATAAAGTCCCCATGGAGCCTTCTCTTCTCCAGGCTGAACAACCCCAACTCTCTCAGCCTGTCTTCGTAGCAGAGGTACTCCAGTCTTTTGATCATCTTTATGGCCCTCCTC
>VZRW01002625.1:0-24751 GCA_013398125.1 Aegotheles bennettii
ATTCACCATTACATGGTGAAACAGAAATATAACAGAAACAGATAAGAAATATTACCTGCATAAGGGTTCTCCATATTCCAAATCAATCCCCTTCTTCTCCCACCTTTTTTAAAGAGACTTGTAAATAATTACTGATTTTATTGAGAAAGACATGATAATATAATCAAGTATACATGGGTATAACTCCAGCTATAGAGTCCCCAACAGGCTTAACACACCCACCCAGCTACAGATTAATCTAATTACATACATATGGTCTGGGAGCTACAAAAGGATGAATGACTAAAGCATACAATGTTAAAAAATATAAATTACTGTTCCATAAGGAAAGCTAAAACTAAAATTAGCATAAGAGACAATACAAACACAAAAAAAAGAGCATGAAGTAGGGTTCTAATTAATAGGAGAAAGAGCAAGATATCACAGACTAAGACCTGTCTGTCTCTGCTTCAGCCTCCAGTTTGCTCTGCAGTCTTCTTAATTAAATATTAAGAATCTACCCTTTTTAGCTAATTAAATAATAATCATGTGTGTCCTAAGTTGAAAGGTCATTTATCTAAGGAACCTTGCTCCAGATTCACTCCTTTCATCTCATGCCTTTTATTTGAAACAGCTCTTTTTTCCACGACAGCAAGTATTGAAAGCCAAAATTGACTGAAATTGCAACTTGTCAAGCTATTCAAGAGTATATCAGACATTATATTATTATATGGAGGGTGTTTTCTGACTAAAGAATCTTGGGAAAATGGGTTTTTACAGTTACTGTATCTCTACACTATTTCTTTTAACAAAACAAATGAATGCTTTTCTCATAATTCATGTTCTTGATGCCTAATATGACATCAATGTGGAACACTTTAAACTATATAAAGTTTTTTGTGTATGAGGTTTCTTTCCACATCTGACACACATTTAAACTTACAACAAACTAATCTTCCTTCCCAAAGGTTAAAATTTGTGTCTTTTTCTTTATTTTTTAGAGATGTTCTATAGCATTTCTACAACCTTTGAATATTTGATGGCAAAGTCTTCAAGTATTACATTGTAGAAATCTAATTTGAACCTGTCTGCTCAGTTTAATGACAAACTGTAGAGTCTGGATTTTATCATATTGTCAAATTGGTCTGATGCAGAAGCCCAGGGGAAAAATATTTATTTAGTATGCATAAATACCAAACATTTCATGCTCAAAACAAACAAAATATAGAAATATTCTTCCTCATGTTCCTCAATGGACTTTGTGTAGATGATATTTCAAGAAATCTTTCTATGAGATGATAAATAAACTGATCAAAAAGGAATATACTAAAGGAAGATGGACTGTGGCATGGTACAGGACTCTTCAAATACAGGACAGTCAAGTACAGTGAAGAGTTAAATACTTAAGCTTTTCTAAAAACATTTTAGGACCTTGTCCTGCTTCATTAATTCTTGAAGTTTTTCTTCATTTGACTGTAACAGTATTAAAAACTGATAGCAAATTACTGTGTCTGTGAATATGCTTCCTTCAAGTAGGGATTTCATTTTTTGCAGCATCTTAGATCCTTCCCTTCCCTTCCCTTCCCTTCCCTTCCCTNCAAAGCATCCAGACTGGTTGTACATAAATTACAGAATCACAGAATCCTAGGGGTTGGAAGGGACCTCGAAGGATCATCCAGTCCAACCCTCCTGACGGAGCAGGGTCACCTACAGTACATCACACAGGAACGCATCCAGGCGGGGTTTGAATGTCTCCAGTGACGTTCCCCTTCCTTCTTTTTCCCTCTGAATTTCAGAAAAGCTTTTAGGTGCATTTTCCCAGGTCCCTCAGGCACATACTTGAGGATAGTTTTTATGAGCAGATCCTAATACACCTGCATCTTTTCTTGAAGCAGTTCAGATGTGGAAAAACCTCTGTCTGAATGCTATACAGTCCTAACAGGATTGACTGTGCTTGATATAGTACCCCAGTTCAGGGAGATACCAACACAGAGTGTTTTTTGATAGCACACAGAGCAATCTTGCCAGTGGGACATCAGCAAGATGCTGCTGATGCTGTTGTCAGGAAGATGTGGGTTCTTGGTCTGTAGCAGGAGTCAGTGCTGGGAACAGAACTTTGTGCCCATAGAAGTACTAGCTCGTTATTAATTATTTAAAACTACATTAAAACTGGAATAAACCACCCCCAGACTCAGAAATATTTCTTGAAAAGCAAGCAAAGGGCATACTGGCAAGAGGCAATTTGCCATTGCCACCAACCACGCTGAGGAAAGTAGAGGTGCTGTGTTTAAAGCCTCAGGCCTTTCCTCATTATCTGATTATTTCCTGAGCAGAAATAATTCCTCTGTCATCTCTGGCAAATTAAACTGAAAAAAAAAATCCAAGCAAGCTACTCCCTGAGATTTATTTCCCCTGTATCAACCAGCAGCCTGTTTTCTTGCATGTCAGACCAGTACCCACGAGCAATCTGACCTCATGCAGTATGGTGAAGACAGATTTTTAAGTAACTTGAGAAAAAGGGATGGGAAATACATCATTTCCTTTGCAAATGTGTGAGATGTGGAAGTGGAAATGTCAAAGCATTAAGTCTTGATTCTAACTGGTTTTCATGACTCATTCAGTTGATGAGTGAGCAACAAAAATGTGCCAGAAAAGGAAAATATGAACAGCTTATTTAAATGAACGTATGTTTACTCAGGAAAGTGTTTCTTACTCTGATTGCAGGTAGGGGTAATACATTCCTAGAGCTTCTGCTAGTAGTAGTGCCATGTCTTTGTGCCACGTGACATACTATGTTATGCACCATACTAAGGCTAAACAACCCTGTCTTCTGGGAGTAAAGCAGCTTTCACTACTCCAGTGAAATTTTCAAGTCAAACAGACTCCTAAATGTTGTTCTACTAAGCACTTACTGGTTTTCTTTACTGTGCTGGAAAGGCACATGGTGCAAGGTTTCTTTTACTTAATTATTCAAAAAGTAAAAGTTGCTCTGTGGATCTGTTAGGTGATAATGAGAGAGTGTCCAACAAAGAACGAGCTTCTTCAGACTTCCCTTCAATAAATTCCGAGTTTTACTCATCTGAGGTAGATGTGATAAAACCAGGCACACTAAATATGGGTTTGATTTATTATTACTGTGGTGGGTTGATCTTGGCTGGCTGCCAGATGCCCACCCAACTGCTCTCTCTCTCTCCCCTTCTTCAACAGCACACAGGAGAAAATATGATGGAAAAGCTCATGAGTTGAGATAAAGACAGGGTGATCACTCATCAATTGTCACAAGCAAGAGAGGCTAGACTTGGGCCTAAACTAAATATAGTTGATTGCCAATTAAAAATAAAGTAGGATGGTGAGAAACAAAGACAGAACTAAAACACTTTCCCCCCACCCCAGCCTTTTTTCCAGGCTCAGCTTTACCCCTTCACTCCCGACTCCTCAAGTCCTCCCCCGAGCAGTGCAGGGAATGGGGAATGGGGGGCTGTGGTCGGTACATAACGGCTCCTCTCTGCTGCTCCTGCCTCCTCACAGTGTGGGCCCTCCAGATGCTGCAAGGAAATACCTGCCTTTCCACAGCCTTTCACAGGATGGTCCTCTACATTCACGTTTGAACTTTAAATACTGTATCAGGCAATACTTATTTGTGATGCAAACACCTGGTAAAGCGAGTAATGCAGTTATGAGGGTAAAGCAAACCAAGATGCCTGATGAGGCTGAGTTCCTTTTCAGAAGCTGGCTTCTCACACCCAGCATGGGCCATGCGTGTTGGTGATGTGGCTGCTGGCAGCTGCATGCACTGCACTTTCATTGATGCACACTGCTTGGTCTGGTGTCAGGACTGACCTGTGCAAAGCTGGAGACATCATTCCCACACTGGGATTCAGGGTCTAAACCAACACACAAGCCTGGACTTTCTGAACCTTGCTTTCATCCCTACATGTTTGTTTAATGGCTTTAAAAATGAACAATTTCTGACTTAGTCTTCCTTTGAGGACTGAGGTGCAGTACTTGAATGAGGCAGCTGTACTGAACTGACTCATACTCAGTTTATGCTTAATTTTCAGGTGTTAAACTGACACTTAGAAATGGTAGAATTGCTATACTGTGCCCCGCTGGGTTTCAGATTGATCCTCTAAGTACATTTTCTCAGTATTTGGCTGTTTAAAGCTTCTTTTCTCCATTCCCCAGATTTTTCATCACTACAGGTCTTTTTACATCCATCCTTTCTCTTACTCAAGAGTTTTTCTTACTCATTACTCACTGGAGATTCACACAGCTCTTCTAAAACAGTTTCCTTGCCACAGTATCTATTAGGATTTTTTCATACTTCTCTTCTTGGAAAATGCTTTTATTGTCAGTTTCTTTTTAACCAGAATGACTAACATGACATCACTAACTAACATGGAGATGGCAGAGATTCTGGCTGATGGAATTTCCACCTGCAGATGTACCCAGTGGAACTGTGCTGCTACAGAAATTTTATCAGGGTGTTTTAATTAAGCATTGTGTGTGTGGGTGCACTACCTGAGGATATTTTTTTAGTACAGAAAGGAGTACAGGGCTTTGATTTCCAACCCCAAGTTCAGGTTACCTGTTGCTTACATCTACAGGTAGGCAAGCTCCTTTTGTGGGTGGAAAGTATAGCTGATTGAGCTCTTATGCTATGAGTGCACATAAATCGATGCATTTAAACCATTCTGAGCTGGACACTCTGCTAGTGTAAAGCAGCACAGCTGTTTTTTCATCATTTGATCATTTGGGGAAGAGTGGCTGGAGAGCTGCCTGGCAGAAAAGGACCTGAGGGTGCTGGGCAGCAGCCGGCTGAATGTGATCCAGCAGTGTGCCCAGGTCGCCAAGGGGACAAACAGCATCCTGGCATGCACCAAAAATAGTGTGGCCAGCAGCACTAGGGCAGTGATTGTCCCCCTGTACTCGGCACTGCTGAGACTGCACCTGAAGTACTGCGTTCAGTTCTGGTCCCTTCACTACAAGAAAGACATTGAGGGGCTGGAGCAGATCCAGAGAAGGGCAACTGAGCTGATGAAGGACCTGGAGCACAGGTCTTATGAGGAGCTGCTGAGAGAGCTGGGGTTGTTTAGTCTGGAAAAGAGGAAGGCTCAGAGGAGACCTTCTTGCTCTTTACAACTTCCTGAAAGGGGGTTGGAGTAAGGGGGTGGCTGGTCTCTTCTCCCAAGTGATGAATGATAGGACAAGAGGGAATGGCCTCAAGTTACACCAGGGGAAGTTCAGGCTGGATATTAGGAAAAATTTTTTTATGGAAAGGGTGGTCAGGCTGCCCAGGGAAGTGGTAGAGTCACCGTCCCTGGTGGTATTAAAAAATGTTTGGATGTGGCTCTTGGGGACATGGTTTAGTGGTGGACTTGGCAATCCTGAGTTGATGATTAGACTCAGTGATCTTGAGGGTCTTTTCCAATCAGAGTGATTCTATGATTCTGTTTGAACATGTCCTAAGAGTGTAGTAAAATCAGGATAAGGATCATTCCTCTGGGTTCTTTTTGGTCTTCTGGAAGGCCAGGTGATATATTTTCTTATTACTTGTCACTGAAACAATTCTCTTTTCTACAGTCAATCTGTGTTCTTTGTTAGTGGACGTGTGAGGGGATATTGTGGATTGTAATGGTATAAAGCCCTTTAGGGCAGAATACAGAAGCCTCAGGATGATTATAAAACATTGTAATGAGAAAACCTGACCTTACTAGGCTACCCAGACTGCAAATACAAGAAAGTTACATTAAAGTTGTATGCTAAATATAGAAATGTTATTCTGAATCTGAGTAGTATTTTATTTATTTAGTTGATGTTCTGTTGTAAGACCTGATTCAAACTTACATATGTGATAGAGTTGAAAATACTGTGTGTTTTGCAAATTGTAAGAGAAGTGATTCTTCCCAATGGGCTGTTGCAGATTCCATTGCTAATGTTTTACTTCAACAAACATGCAATACACATGCTAGCAGTACTTTTCCTCTTCTGTACAAGCTGTGTTATAGATAACATGTAATAATACTCATTTTCATTCAGAAAATACATTAAAGTATGTTGAAGAATGGCTTAGAATCACCTCCAGCTTCACTACTACTACTACTGATGAAAATCCTATTGAAGAACTACTTACTACCTTTAAATTTCTGAGCCAAATAAAAACATGCTGTGTTGCAATATACATATATAAAATTCTCTGATCTTGGTGGTATAAATGCACAGAGATACAGCCTCATAAGTACATGAGAAAAGACTGGGCAATTGACCTTTCTTCTGGCAGAATTTTAAGGTCTTGCTTCTAAATTGGAAAGCATTGTCAAAAAGTAAGCAGTTAACAATTTTCTGAACAGCTGGATTCTCTTATTTGAGAGGCAAAATAAGAAGTTTTTTCCAAATTAGCAGTCTTAATTGAAATTTATATAAAAAAATAATTTATTAATTATTTTATTCCTTCTAGATCCGTAGATTAAAACTAACATGTATGTGAGTAAGAGGGGAAGATGGTAACCATTCTTATTTGTTATACTTCTTAGGATAAGGAACTGTGGACTGTGATAACACCTTTTTATCCAAACTGGACAGGAGGAAGAACTCAGTGATGTTCCTACTGTAGGATGTATGAGAAACAGGCAAGAGATTATTTGAAAATCTTTCACAGAAGACAAGAAAGAAAACGTTCTTTTCAAAGTTTGAAAGAGTCTTCTGAAGGAGCCAGCAATTTCTAAACATTTTAAGTAAATTACAGATTCTCCACTGTCTGAAAATGTGGTTAAAAGCAGCAAGTTCTACAAGTTTTGCATTTGCTTAGAGGTAGATATCTTTTGACTTCAGTATGAAAACAAGCTCTAAAGTGGTAAAATTCTATCAGAGTTTATGATTGAGCTGAGGGTAAATTGCCTCTTTATGATTGTGGGATGATTTCTAGTTTGGAGCTCCCAAGTACAAGAAAGGTGTTGCCACACTGATGTAAGTCTAGGGGAGATCGACCACTTGGTTATGAAGCTGGAGTTCATGATGTACAAGGAGAAGTTAAGAACTGGGTTTACTTGTCCCTGAGAAGGCTAAGGCAATATTTTACTGGTGTCTGAACTATGTAATGTATGTAATGGAAGGGTATAAAGCTGGTGTAGCCAGACACTTCTCAGAAATGCAGGCTGGAAGCACTAGGGGCAATGGACATAAGTTGCAACACTGAAAATTCACACTAGATTAAAGGAAAGCATTTTTACTTTGAAGGTTGATAAGAACTGAAACAAGTTGCCAGGAGAGGTTGTCAAATCTCCATCTTGGACATACTAATGCTTTGACTGGATGAGCTCCTGATTAAAAAATTTAAAGTAGCCATGATTTCAGTGGGAAGGTTAGACCAAAAGAGCTCCTGAGTTCCCTTCCAACAGGAAGAACTGTGGGAAGAATTATGCAGAACAACTGTGGAATTTGAGGAAAACAGGACAGCCCTGTGAACAAAGAACCTTCCAAGGATGACCTTGCTATAAATCTTGTGCGAACTGGGGGAGTTATCAGCCTCTATCGTTAGCACGGGATGCTCCCAGGCAGAGGCCCTTGTGAAGGCAAGAACTTCTGCTCTGGCTAAGCAGGATAACAAGACATAACAGTCTTTGTTAAAGGAGCCATGCTGTCTGATGCTGACTTTTTCCTCATTAACTGCGAAATGCATATTAAAGTTGACACCCGTTTATGCTAATGAAGATTTTAGTGAACATGCTATACATGTATGACCATAACACTCGTCTCTCCAGCCAAATCATACTACATGTCACCTGAGGGTGGGAACCTGGTAGCTTTGGCGATAAAAGAGAGAGAGAAAGGATCATTAGGGGGATAGAAGAAAGGGAGAAAGAAGACAGAAAAAACAATGGACCAGTCGATGGGCTGCGTTCTCTTCCTCCACCCCAGGCAGGTATGCCTCTCTGGGTAAGCACCGTGCCTTTCACCCTCTGGGTGGAAGTATCTCCGGATTGTATTAGTAGTAGTAGTATTGTTGCTAGCAATATTAACATCAATTAGTAGCGCTTGTGCAGTCAGTGCATTTATCAACGGCAATTCCGAACTTGTTATATCTGTTGCCTTAATAAACTCTGTTTTTGCAACTTTGTGCATCTGTTCCAGTGCAAGTCCTTAGGACTCTGAGACAAAGTCATCTTCTTGTGACTTTGTGCATCTGTTTCAGTGCAAGTCCTTAGTAGGACTCTGAGACAGACAAAGTTGTCTCTGAACCTGTTTCGGTGCAAGTCTTCTGTGAGACTCTGAAACAGGTGAACATTCAGAGGCCTTTCCCCTTTCCTTCCCCTTCTCTCTCCCCCCCTCCCTTACACGCGGCACAATAGGTATATCTCACAGCACCAGTATCTTACCAACCCTGTGGTGGAAAAAAAGTATGTCCAGATTCCGAAGATTGAACCTCCCTTTATGGTAACCCCATTACTTATTGAGATACAAATGAGGATATGCACTGCTAGGGCAACATCATGTTCCCCATGTCCTTACATCCCTTCAGTGCAAGAACACAACTACAATAACTTTATGATGGTTTTGATGGAGATCTTAGCAGTTCCTCTCCCCACAGTGTGCTTCCAACCATCTTTCAAATTTATGTGAAAAGGCATTTGTCTAACTCCTCCATGCCCACTCCACAACATGGGCATTTTTCAGTCTACACTAGTGTGTGAGTCTACTTTGCTATGTGGCTTGAGACGCTCTGAAGCCTTCTTCCTTAATTTATCCTGTCAGAAACTACCTTTTTCTCTGACAATGGATAATAAAAATAAAAGTCTATGTCCTTGAGATAGTGAGAGAAAGGTGTCATATACACTCCCAGTCTTCCTGACACCACACTTTCTTTTACAGCAAAATGCAAGATGATTTATGTAAATTAATGTGAATAGATTCATTAATTATTTAATTACATTTAATTATTTAAAATTTATTAATTTTAAATGTATCTGTGCTTTGGATCACTTGGTTCAGTTATCTAAAGATCTCATTCTAAATTACCCAAAGTGCCCTTTTGCCTTCTCTCTCTTCTATCTCTTCCCGAATATTACATTCATCACTGCTGCCTGAATCGCTTGTTCTATTTTTATACTCCCCTCCAATATGTTTCTGGCATCTGGTCTCTAATAGTCTCCTCAAATTAGCTTCCCTCCCTCCTTTTAAATGCCCATTTGATCTCCCACAGGACATAGATGACTCAGCTGAAAAAGGTGGAAGATGGAAGTTTGTATCTCTCTCAAAGAATGGAAAGTGGAGTTGTGATAACAAGGCTGGTGGTTCTCATCATCACCTCTCTACAGACACTCTCTTCTGTTTCTGCTGTGGGCACACACAGTTGAAGGGATCAAGTGACAAACATGCTGAACCAGTTGGGCCCTCATTCTATATATTTACCTGGTCTATTCAGAGAAGTATAGGAACTCTGGAGAAGGGACCAAGAGCAACTGCTACCTTTCAGTACAAAATATACATTGATACACTTTTCCAGACCTCACATATTCCAAATAGCATGCACCCCGGATAGAATTGAGATTATTGATGGAAAACTTCATAAACATCTTTAATTTATAATATCTTTAATTTATAATTATATCTACAACATTATTTATCTTCAAAAAGTAAAATATTGGAAATACCCATCTTAAACTGATTATTAAACCCCCAAATTTGTAGGTAAAAAGCAAATAGTTTTCTGCATTCATTCTCCAGGTACTGCGAAACTGAAAGAAGCTGGACAGAATCCTTTATGGGAAATGACACTTCCTATTCTCGCCTCAGAGATTCAAAACAGTAAGTTCTTATTCCATAGACAAATCCTGACAGCACAAATGACTCCTCAGTGTCAACCGGGGGTGCTAAGAACATTAGAACAATTGTATCGGGTCAGAGCAGACATCCGTCTAGCCCAGCATCCTGTCTGGCAGGAGCCTTAGCGGATGCTAGGAAAGTGTATAACAACAGAGCAAGCATATAATGATGCTTCAAACATCTGGTGATTTGTAGGTCGGAGATTTTTATCATCAAAGAAAGTATCTTAGAAGTAAGTAAGTGAGTCTTGGTAGAGTTTTTTCTCCTTTTATTTTCATCCCTTGTTTTCTTTTGAATATCTATGAGCTTTCAGATTCCACAGCCTATTGGCAAGCATTTCCACAACTCAGCGTCATGCCATGTTATGAACCATGTCCTTCTATTTGTTTTGAATCTGCCAGCACTACATTTATTTGATGGTCTCTAGGTCATTCATAACTTGGAGACTTGTTTCACATCATTTATCTTCTTTCCAGGCTGAAGAGTCCTAGCATTTTTAGTTGTTTCTTGTATAGAAGCTACTCTACACCTTTGATCATCTGTATAATCCTTTGCCAGTTCTACTTCATTTTTTTGAGATGAAGAGAAGAACTGATTTAATCTTCCAGCACAGAGAAATGTAGACTAATGCACAAATGCATTAGTCCTAATGCAAACCCCAGCCCTGACTTTGCAGATGAACCAAGGTGATCTCATCATTGAGGAGCAGACAGAGTGAGGCTGTTCTGCAGGGTAAGGTGAGCCAGAGGGTCACAGCAAGGCACATGGGTATAGTCACCTCATTTATAAGAAGTGCAGTCCCACACCAAGCAAAACTGAAGAACATGCACAAAAGTGATGACCAGGTTCAGCTGACAGACAAGTGACTGCCGCACAAGCCTCTAGCAATGAGACAGGCTCAAGATCAGGCCAGGAAGTCATGTCACCAAGTCAGGGATAGCAAAAGACATGGCCAGGTGCAGGCACAGCTGCAACGTAGCTCAGGGCCTGAGCTTACCTACAACTCATCAAAAAAGGGGTGGAGACCCCCAGCAAAGCTTCTCACCCCTCCTTCTCTTGTGCCTCTTGCACAGAGCTGTAATCTGAGGTGCCACAGCAGCACCGTGCTAGAGCCAACTGCAGCTCGGGCAGTCAAACCTCGACCAAGGTGGAAGAGGTGGCAGAGTTTCTGTGTCTTGTGCAGGGCCTGGACAGTCACCATGTAGAAACGAGAAGCTGGAAGTGAAAAACAGGTTGTTTCTAGCAAAGGAGTAGAGAAAACCTCATGCTGTTGTTGTCACAAATTCATTATGCACATTTTAAATGCTAGATGCAGTTTTAACATTCTATCGCAACAAACATAGTAATTGTTGCCTGTCAGTTCATGTTTTTTGAAATGTTTGAAATGTTCTATATGTTTTCCAAATGAAGTGGAAAGATTTGGCTACATTTCTTTCATGGTTTTCCTCGTTTGTCTATTCTGAATTGTCTTTCTTATATGTTGCTTCCCAAATCAAACTACATTTCCACTGCAGGCTGTGATTCATTCTACTCCATATACTACATATACAGGAAAAAGTAATATAGTATGTGAAATAGCAGAATGTAACAGATCATCTAACAGCTTCAAAATTGGGAAAACCCTCTTTGAAGTAGATTGAGAGGAAGGCACATAATATTTCTTAAAAATGAACAAATGAAACGATGCAAATATTCTTTTCAGATATTTAACTTATTATTTCCTTAAATCCTTTAAATGGATATTCCCAGGCAAAATCCTGTTAACTTCATTAAGAGTTAGAATTTAATACAGAAAAATACCACAGTTACACAAACCAAGCAAGATAACAGTTCTGGAGCCCCTTGTTATCTTGTGGATGTTGTTTGAGTGATAATTTAACTTAGATATAAAGAAAAATACCAGATTTTATAAAGTTGGCAATAAACACATGAAAACATTTAAAATACATCATCTCAGTGATGAAGCAGGGCAGAGTCGATATACAAATTTGTATGGTAAATTGATTACAATGCATTTTTAAAGCTAACACCATATGGAGCATAATACACAAGGAACAGTTCTTGTGTATTATTGTCTTTGGAGTTACTCTTTTTTTCCAGTAATAGGAAAACTTTGTCTGAAAACTGTCTTGGCTATTCTGATTTTAAGGTGTGATTGTTTGTATGTTGGTAAAACCACATCTAGTGTAAAATAGTATTTACAGACCAGGAGTGCCCTGTACATTAGTGTAAATGAAGCTTGTATTTTATTGGGAAATACATATTGCTAACTGGGAAAAAAAAATGAAACCCACAAGAAGGTATAATATTAGTATATATTTGTTTTGGAGACATAAATACATATATGCTGTAATAAAGAAGCTTACGACTGCTGATGTGTTTACCACTCTCACTAGTCCATGATGCATTCATTGTGTCAACAGTGTGTATTTGCTCAGGAAACTTTAGTTCCTGTCAGCATCTGTGTATTTTACTGGCAACAAAAGTGATGTAGTAAACAGCCATGTCTTGGAAAGCTCAGGTTTGCTGAAATGCCAGTCTCTCCTCTTTTCTAACCAGTATTCTAACATTCGAACCAAATGCAACTCATTCCTGCTCAGTAAATGCTCAGCTTATTCTGCCTGTTGCTGTTTATTTGTATTTCTGCCATTGCAAGGCCCCGTTTTAGGAGCTGATGCATTTTGATTTCTATGGTGCAGGAGATAGCAGAGGTGTTTCTGCACAGTCTTCCCTTCCCCCCATTGTATTCCTCCCAGATCATTGCTCCTGGGGCTTTAGAAAAAAACGCATACTCCTTTTGCTAAATTAAACTCTCTGTAGCCTTTAATTAAACTTTCAGTGCTTTTGTTAATAGTTGTTCTTATTTGGGTGTAACTTAATGATAATAACTACCCTGTAAAAATATGCTGCTTTCAGGGATGGAATGTCACCATCTAATCTTCCTCCTTCATTTATTTTTGTCTTTCCTTTACTGGAATGTTTTTTTATCAGCTTGCCTGATCAGAAGAAATAAACTCTTTCTAAAAACTAATTCCCATCTTCTGAATACTAACAACCTGGCACTGGAGAGAGGGTCTACACAGAGCTGCCTCTGTGCTTTGCTTCTGTTGGAGATGAATAAGAAAATGTTCAGTTCAAATCTGGTGTATTTTTTACATGAAAAAGAGCAGAAGTGATAAATATAGCCTCAGCTAGACACAAAAGAAGGCCTTGTGAGAGTATTAAACTCCACATTTGATACGTTTAGTTATTATTTCTGAAGTTGTTTTATCTCAGTCCACTTAAATTAAAGCAGCTTGGATGCAATTACTTCTGCTATATTGAGAACCATTCTTTAAAAAAACCTTACAGAATAATGTGCCAAATTTCCAAACTCTTTCTTTCTCTCTAGTTTTCACACAAATAGCTGTGGTTGTGCAGTACAAGTATTTTTGTTTCTGAAATTCTGATAATTCTACTGTTCAGCACATTTATTGGTAACATTCAGTTAATTCTCACACAGCTGTCTTAGATCACCAAGGCTAACAAATGTTAACTGTACAAAAAATTTATTTTGTTCAATAAAACAAGTGGATACAATATCTAAAAACCTGCATTTTAGTAAAAATACCTCTTATATCTACTCTATTTTCAAGAAGAGTTATGACAATGAAGATGGTAACACTTACATTGTGTTTAATAAATTTTGTATTGTGCATTATAACTCATTATTTTATCCATTATGGAAATGTAACTTTGGAATAGATGGTAGTACACAATTGCTCACAGTGATGAAAAAAAACAAAGTGTTTTTTTAGTCAGGGACTCTTTGTGACCTACAGAAAAGAAAAGAAAAGTATGATAATATTTTAATGAAATCCATGCCTGGGGCCTTAGTAAAAGCTACTTAGTGTTCATCCAGCTTATACCAAAAATTGGATTCTGTACTAATGTACAGTGCACTAATGTAATACAGACCAAACATAAACCAAGGGGCTCAATGATTAATCACCATTTTCTGGCAGTTTTTGCCATTATGAATGGCAGAAATGTTGTCACTGGTCTTTGGGTTCTCCTCTGAAATACCTACGCAGAGTGAGCAATCCATCTCCTTATAAACAGTTGAGCTTGTGTTTCAGAAAAGCAAAGAAAATATATCTAACAGATGCGATTTGAGCCAGCTGAGATTTTTCTGCTGAAATGATTTACTGATGCAACAAACTGTATCAAGTGCCTTCATCCTAGTACATTTTTGAAGTCCTGATTTTCCATCAGAAAGCTCACAGCAAAATACTTCATTTCAGCTTGATTTAATCCTAACCAAAATGGTTTATGTGTTGCCTTATGGGTCCTGTATTTCTACCTTCTGATCTCTCCCTGGGGTCAGGCTACAACTCCCATCCAGAACTGTGAAGGTTTCCAGGGCATCACAGGGATGGGTGGGATTCTTGATGCATAATGAGCACTGTTGTCTGACCACAAGGTCTGACACCTTGGGAATCTCTATTTTAATCCAGTTATCACTTTTCTACTCAAGGGTAACATGCCATGAGAGAAGATACAGATGAAAATTAAAGTAGCTTGCAGTTAAGAACTTCAGGTCGTTTCACCAAGCCAAGAGAAAGTAGTTAAATTTGAAGGGTTTTTTAAAAGCTTTGAATTGAAGTTGTGGACACTTCTCAGAAGGGAGAGTAAATAAATATCAGGTTCTTTAGACTTTCCCCCCAAAAACTGTTATATTTATAGAAGGAGAATCCAATCTGAAAGATTGTCTTCCAAACTCTTCCTAGAGCACTTTACTAGTGCTACCACAGAGAGCAGCACATGTCATCCTTCAGGGATACAGAAATATCTGAGCAGTGGAGAAGGTAGAGCTGACTGTCTCCTGTGATGAATGCTCTCTTTCAATACACCTCTAGCATCAGGTCTGTGAGGATAAAGAGTGAGGTGGTTCTTGGCAAATGCTGGAAAAGCAGATATAAACACCTGTGAGAGTAATTAACTTTATAAGGTGGGGAAAACAAAAAATTATTTGCACATAATTTAGGGAATTGGGAACATGCCATAGCTGCCTGTGTAAGCAGAACTCCTCTAATAGGATCAAAGGAATGTCATGCTTTAGGAACTTGCTTAGGCTTTCCAAAAGAAAAACATTTCCTGCACATAAGAAGGATTAGACAAATCCATAGTCTATTTGTATTTGTGGTTTAGTTTTTTTCCCAGTTTCAGGGAAATCTTACAATTTCTGGAGGATTGGTTGAGGATTTTTTTTTTCTAAGTTTTGTTGTTACATTTTACACCTGATCTGTAGGGCTGAACCATGCCATCTGGAAATAACACTTACAGATAAATCATGTCTAAATTGGCACAATAGAATGTGTAATAGCCCCTTATTCTGTCAGAAAAACAGATTTAAATAGGCAATTCCTTAAGTGAGTGTGACTAATAAGATCAGAATACAGCAGGCCAGGTAAGACCCTGAAGGCAGTAAGAGACCTTACACCACACATGCTAACTTTCACACTTTGTGACTCAAATGCTTACCTCCAAAAAAACCCCAAAAAACCCCTTCTAGTTACAGCACAATCATTTGTAATCAACAGCAATGGCTATTTCAGTATTTGAAATTCTAGGAAATACTTTTTGGTAAGAACATTTCTACCCAATATGAGAGAGAAATCAGAAATCAAAACTGTATTTTTGTAGTAAATGTCCACTTGCAGCAGTAGTGACTACAGTCTCACTTTGTTCAAACATCAATGACTGTTTTTTCCCTTATTTAATAAAAGTATTACTGTTTTGGGGAAAAAATCTAAAAGAGAGGTGTTATTTAAGTAATTTGTGTTGTCTTTGAAAAACACACATAAACTCCATTATTACCGTATCCAAAAGACAAAAAATCTGCAGACAAATCACCATCATTACTGTAAAGATAGCAAGTCTGTAGATCTATCAGCACCTTTACAGGTCATATTCCAGGACTCTGGAATGATTTCTTAAAGTACATTAAGCATAGGGATCTCAGTGGAGGAAAGCTTCTGGCTGCATAGTTGCTGCAGTACTGGAGGGACCCTAGAGGTATATGCACTGATCTAAGTTGCTTCTGTGCCACAGATCTAATTTAAGGGCTAAAGACGTACACCCTCAGCAGTGTTTATTACTACTTGCCACCTTATTACAGGCCAATCTAATGTGAGTGTTCTAAAATTCAAAGGCTAGACATAACTTGCAAACTACTCAAGACAGGAAGACTTGATGGAGCTAAGTGGATACAGAGAATTTTGTCAAGATTTTTGCTCTGGTTTGGACCTCTCAAGGACTTAAAAAAAAAAAAAGAAAAAAATTGTATAATACATCAAGCCACTATCTTGATTCATTCAGAAGCAAAAACTAACACATAATGAGGAAACTTGTGTCCTGGCTTCAAGATGAAACACCACTCTTTTTTCCTGAAGCAAAATAAAAATTCACATTTAGATATGCTTTATAAAGGGCCAAAAATTGCTACCTGGCACCTTTTGCATTTGCCTCTGTACAGCATCAGAAGCAACCTCCTATGCCTGTGGAGAGGAACTGATGCCAGCAAGACTCCCTATTTCTTTGCTTTCTGTGGCAAAGGAACTGGCAGCAGTGCTCTATTACTGCTGTAATGCACAAGTGACAGACATGACCCGCCATACATCTTAACTCATATGCTGGGTTGCAGAACTGCTTTCTGGCTGCTGGGAAGGGGTGGTATGAAGCCACAGCAGTCTGTGAGGCTGGTAGCAACATTACATGGGATGCAAAACTGACGATCCCTCTCACCACCTCCAAATTCTCCAGAAGTCAAACAGAATAAATGCAGCACCCAGTGCCTCCAGTAGATTATTTCCAGTTCTCAGAGCATGCAGTTACTCCACGTTATCTTCATCCTACAGCTACAAAGCAAGCCTAGCAAAGATTCCCTCCCACACACTCATACATCCCACACCTGTAGCAATTCATGATACCAACCACCTACCAATCTACTCCCCATATGTCTGCTCAGTTTTCCAAGGAAGGCAGCTACCAGCTTTCCTGTTCCACTCATATGGGCATGCTCTGAATCCTACCCCAGCACTGCACTTGCGGGTTGAGTTAATTCAAGGCTGACATTTGGCATGTAAGTATATCAATCTGCAACATGCTTCAATGAGTTTGAGAAAGTATCCCATGTGAAGCCACACAAAATTTGGTAGCTCTGTTAACAACAGAAAACAGATGGTAGCATTGCATTCCAAAGGATCTTAAAGAAAAGCTCACAACATGGGAACAGGATTTCATTCGCTACAAATGCTGCAGGCTAGGATTGCAGATAAATTGATGAAAAGCATCTTAAAGTCTTCAGCTGTAAAATAAAAAAGCCTTGCCAGCTCAGGTATCTGAAGTTCTGCTCACAGCTTTTCCTGTCGTTACCAGGGAGCAATGCTTCTCCCTGCTTTCGATGGCCAAAATTGCTCTACTGAGAGGACCTTATGTATTTGCTTTTCCTTGCCCTTTGGCTTTTCTTCAGCTTCCATGAACAGGTTGGGTAGAGAGAAGCCAGGTGATTTCTCCCTTTGTCTCTGCTTCTGGCTCTGATGTTTAGAGACACTTTGGGGCCTTACAGACTGGGGAATGGGCTTATTAGTCTTTGCAAGCTTTCTCTGGGGATGAATAGACATCAGACAGGCCATGTCTTGGTGCTGTTGTTGCTGCTGCTGCTGAAGTTACCAGCAGGCTTGGGGAAAAGTCTGAATATGAATTGGTGCAAGAAAGGAGAAAAGGAACAATCTATTAACTAAGCAAGGAGACGAATTGTTCATGGCTGTGACAAATTTTGGAGCTGTTCCAAAGTGCTGTCAATTACCAGTGGTAAATAGCCAAAAAATGAAAAATGAGCTTTTTTTTTAGGCTGTGTCAGCAGTATCAATCAGAGCAGTATCCAGAAATCTGGAAATGAATACAGCACATTTCTGGCTGATGATGTTCAAGCAGAATATATTTAAAATGAGCATAAAAATAAGGACGTATCACCTTAAAGTTGTTTGCCTAGCTGCATTTATTTCAGAGACTATACAAGAAAGAGAATATTTTTTGAGTGTGTATTTGTTTTTTCTTAATTGTTTAATTTCCTTCTTAAAAATGCTAAGGTTGGTTTTAATACGAGGCTTTTTGGCATGCTTATGTTTAATTTTCAGGAAGAATAAAGATTTGTTGTGATATGCAACAAACATCTGTTATGCTGCAGGGCATTATGAAGAGGCACAGCTAGGGATATTAACCGATGTAGCCTTGCCACAGACCAATGTTAAATACACACCTTTCACCTTATTTTACCTTTTTAAAAAAACCACAAACAAACAACAACTAAAAAAGCAAATAGTGGAAAAAGATCTTAGCATCTGTGGGCCACTTTAACAGTTGCTGTTAAATCGTCTGTTTCTGAAAAACAGACAAAGAGCCCTGATAAACGAATGTGGAGATCCACCTTAGAGACATAGACTGAAAACGATGGAGAACTGTGAATATTTGGGCCACATTTTTTTGTAAGGTTATAAAAGCTATCCTTTTAACCTCTAAGCAAACCAGCACATTGTGACAGTTCAGATTCAGAATTCTTGCGCTTACTGTTGTAAAAGGAACAAATCATAGCAATAATTTGGGACATTTAAGGAAATGCTTTTCCTCAATTGTTTGTTGAGGTCTTGAAGAAGCATGGAGAATATAGTACAGATAGAATGGGGACTATGCTAGAGCATAATTCATGCTAAGAAACTCCTGTAAAGAACAGGACTTTGAATATTACTTTAATACATTCTTACAGTGTAAGAAATTCTAAAAAAATTTCCATCTGAACTCACTGAATTTCATTAAGATTTTTTTTTCCTGTTCATTTGTTTTTCTGTTTTTCTGTTTTTTCTGTTCATAGCCCATAGTACCAACAGTATCATTGGATGATTTTCATGCCTTCTAATTTTAGCACTTGTCTTTAAGGTGAAAACATAATCCAAATACCTCCTTAATTTTTTAATGCAAGCCTTATAACTAGTCTCTTAATTGCACTTCAAAATAGTTTTTCATTTCCTTCAATTTTTATCTTTTCTCTACCTTTTCAATACTCTTGGATTACTTTTTCCTCTAATTCATTATTAATTATTCAGTTAGTAACTTCTTTTTGCTTCTTAATTTGAAGGTTACTTAGGAAAAATTCTATGGTCAGTAATGGAATGCCTAATCCACCGGAATATTTTTGCATGTTAATATTTACATGGTGAGTAAACTTTTTGTGTAGCTAGTTTTATTCATTAAGTTTTAGAAGCTCACAGAGAGGAACTGTACAACATTCGGTGAGGTGACTTGCTTCTCACTGTACACCATAATAATTTCTGCATCTCTTAGTACAAATATGTAGCAACATACAGTACATAAATCCGTAATTAGAATGCTCTCTCTTTTTACTTGCAGCTATATTAACAAGAATAACATTAAATTATTATAGTAAAAAAATTAGTTTCTTACCTAATTCTACCCTGAATGGGATTTCATATCTAAATTAATTCAAGTAATTAACTTCACATTCTAGCTCAGTTTAGCATTAAAATCCAGTGAGCTTTTGTGGAAACCTTAGATATAGGACGGAAGTTGATCACAGTGCTTGACAAATTAGTCAGTCATTAATTATGCATAAACTGTGCCTGTGAAACTAGGTTTTCATCCTAGGCCTATGAGTATGGTTATACAGATTAAAGTATTAGCAAAAATGCTGAGAATAGCTCTTAGTTTATGGCAACTTGAGAATTAATTTTCTGTCCATTGCTGTTTGTTTTCATCTGAAACACCTCTCACGAGCTCACAGGGATCCAGCTGATGCAACATGGTTGTTGCTCACCTGCAGTCTTAGGAAGCATGGTGCAGGGCAAGCAGCATGCTTGAGAGCGACCTGCTCCAGCACTGCAGCCCCCAAAGCAGCCCACAGCCTGGGACTCACCTCAGCTCCCTCCTCTGCCCAGCTGTGAGACAAGGGCAGCTTGATGAAGAGGTTGCTTAGCCCCAGCTGGGTCCTGGATTTTCCTCCATCTCTACAACTTGCTCCCTCACTTCTCAGCTAGAGTGGCTTCTTGTGCTCTCACCTCTGCCCTTTCCCTCCATGCTGGGGAGGTCTGGGATGCTCCCATTCCTCTCCTGACCCATCCAGCATCTTCCCTTTCCCCTGCAGGCCAAGAGTGTGTTTGCTTCAGTAGGTGTTTCCCTCTTTCTTCCTCGCCTCCTCTTCATTATTTTATTTTGTGCCTGAGGACCAGTCAAACAGAGCCAGCAGGGCGCAGAGCTGAGGTTGTAGCTGAGCTAGAAAGTGTCATGGGATGCCTGGATACAGGAATTAATCTATGAACAGTTGACTCTGACCATGCTAAACACGAAAGATGGATTATCATGTGATATGCAGACCCACATTTATACAGAGGAACATTGTCAAAATAGCAAGAAATGTCCTTGTGCTCCTTCAAGAATGACCAATATTACATATATAATATGCATTTGATATACTATATTATGTTTAATAATGATAATATTTCTACAGCCTGTTTCTCCAATTTATTTTAGAAGGCTTTTGCAAACAGTAATTATGATTTAGAAATCTCTGTGGGTATTATCTTCCCTTCATGACTGAGGAAATTTAAAGCTTTTAGAAGAAAAAAATATTTTTTTATTTTCCTCATTTTAAAATCAAGTGAAAATAAATTTCGCTTTAAATGAATGTCCCAAAGACGTGTACTGTGAGTACACTATGGAAACTAAGGGTAATACTGTGTATTTGAGATATTTTTTAAACATAACCTAATATTTGGATGATAAGTATAAAGAAGACTAATAAAATGCTATGTAGTTGTATGTATATTATTAAATACATAAACAAATAAGTAACTATAATTTTTTTTATTAGAATATGTCATTGCAGCGTGGAATGTGACAGGTAACCAGATAATTCAAAAATCTTCGAACTGCAAGCGCCACACTGTCCCAAGATAAAATCAGAGCTCTGTCTTTTTGAAAGCAAATTACTGCAGAAAAGCGTTACAGGGACTATCTTGGTCAGGGCAGTAATGTACAGTGACATTCTTCACTGCTGCAGAAAATCAGTACAATTTCATTACCCTGCCTTCCTGCAAGGCAGCTCGATGCATTTACGTGAAAGTCTCCATCTCTTACCTGTTTCTTAAAATGCTTGCAGTTTATGCCTTCAGGGTTTTGCTCTAATTTTAGCAAAAAAAACACTAGAGCTTTTTAAACCAACTCAATTTTACAATTTGCTTACTGTATTTTTATCTTGTATTTAAAAAACCCCAAAATAAAAATGTGGTTTTGTTTAACAACTTATGCAATGTGATGCAAACGCTATAACATCTTTGCTTACCAATTAGCTTTTTCTCTCAGTTTGTTGCAATCTCAGATGAAAACACTGTTTTGTTTTGCTGTTGGTTTTACTGTTTTGTTAAGGCCATCATATGATGAACATTTCATGAAGGACAATAATGAAAACACACCATTAGCCCTGAGCTGCAGCAAGCTAAACTGAGGTAGGGAGTGAAAACAAGAAGCAATATGGAAGGCTGGAGGAAGGACAGGGCTCCCTACACTGGCTCTACAGCTAAGAGAAACAGTCTCAAACTAATCTTCTGTATCACTAGCATTGTAGTAGTTCACACCACACAAGACTAATGATTATTCTTCACAGGCAGTGAATATGTGCTAGGAGAAAAAATGCTTTTTTCCATGTATACAGCCATATAATTTAGTAACTCATATTTACAAGATCTTCAATATGTCTTTGCTCTTAAAAGTGTTTTAGCTAGATCTCTGTCTGATTTAAAAGAATGGTGTATCATCTTTTTCTAACTTCTGCTTGTGTATGTCATGTTTATCGCTCACACCAATGCCAAACTGAAAACAGTGGGGACTAGACCCTTCTGTAGAAAGAACATTTTATAGGACACAGTGGTGCAAAGTTCCACACAGTTCTGTGTTATAATTCAGTACTTAACGGGAAAGGCCACTTCTCCAAGTAAAATGTAGCTCAGTTTTCATGAAATTTTCCCTCTTTGTGCAACTTCAACAGTTAGCAGAACTGAAAGCACTTACTTTAATAAGAGTTGCCCAATGGCTCAAATTCCTTCACCTGGCACAAAATATAATAGTAGCAGTGATAGCCATCCAGGCTGGGATCAGATGAGTTTCCTGACTATATTTTAGATGTTACAGAACTTGTGGTGTTTTGAAGGAGAAAGATGGGGAGTGCAGCTCTAACGTTTTATGTGCATTCATCTCTTGAGACTTAATTTAAAGCTGCTTTTCAACTAACTAATAAACAGCTGTCAAAGTCATTAAGTCTGCTTCTTCATGGAGAAGAAATATGGAGTCATATGGAGTCTAATTCTTTCCTGAGCATGACTTGTTCTGTTTACACACATAAGCCCAGACTTAGTAAATGCTTTTTCCAGCTATTTCCTCTATCAGGAAAAGCTGTATCCCACGTACTACAGAGTAGTAGCATACGTGGAGATCTATTTACCTGATGTGCTAAATAACCAAAAATAGCTACATAAAGGTTGTCCAGTATGCAGATTGATGCTTCTGAACAGCTTTTACTGTGTAAAGATTTTGATTGAGAAGAAGGGAACCCTGAGTCTCTTTCTTTAGAGCTGTTATCTTCCAACCCAACCAGAACAACTGCAGTGACCACAGCAGTCAGAAGGATACCTATTAAATCCTTTCCGAATGCAAAATTCCCATTCTGTTTATGCCATGGCTGATTGGAAGTGTTAGGAAGCAGCATGTCAAGTTTCTGCTCCACAGCTGGTGTGGTCTGGAGACATAAACCTGCTTCATCATTGTTACAGTTGCATATGAACCAGTGTCTTTCTTTTACCTGCCCGGAACCATTGCACACAGCCATAACGATATAACTGAAGTATAAGCATGCACATCATGGTATGAACAGGCCAGATAACTCATAATATTACTGAATCTTGACGTTTCTCTGTTGTGATATCTCTAGGTCTTTCCTTGTAGGAATATTTTTTTACCAGCAGTGATGAAGACCAAGTTTGACACAGTCATGATTTCTCCCTCTGGTCTCATGACATGCTACTGGACTACATGCCCAAATACACTCAGAAACTGGAAGATACACACACTTCTGTTTTCCCCAAAGGCATTCATTTGGATGACACTGTTGTTTTTCTTCTTGCCTGCTTTGTGTCTTTTAGATCCAGTGTGTTCCAGGAACTTGTGAACATTACTCTGCTTAAGGCTCTACTTGTGATAAAAGTCACATACCCTTAACTAAAAGAATTTATTTTGTTGCTCTTGTATAATATGATTTACTTCGCCCTTGCATAGGAGGTGGGACAGAAGTGACACTACAATAGCCACAAGCATTTCAATAATGGAAATCTTCTAGTTATAACCAGAGAAGGGATGCTTTCCGTTCTGCCCTTGGTGTGTGTGGCACCAGTTGTCCTTCCTTACATAAGCAGAGCAAGCAGAAGTGAGCTAAAATTCTGGGAAATAATGAAATGTCTGACCTAGAAAAGAAGAGCAGTAAAATAAAACACAAACTAAACTTTCTGTGCACCACAGTTAAAAGAAATGCGGAATGGCAAGATTTTTAAGCTAGCAAAACCCCAAGAAAGAGCTTAATTTCCACTTTACATCTAAAGTGTTAATTCTGTGATCATTTTGCATATGGAGGTTTACTCTGTCACTGTCACGTGGATTATCCTGAAACCTCTAGCCAAGTGACTAATCTTTGCTTGTTCATGTGAACACTGGCTTCAGGAAAATCCGTGTGAAGTCAGTGACCCTTTTGCTGTTCAAAAATTAGTCCTTAGATGAGAAGAAAGATAATGGGAGAGGGAATTGTTTTACTGTGTGGATTTATATAAAAATTGTTACATACACTAAATACTTTACTTTATTCACAATAGAGTTACTGAGCCTATACTGAAGGCTTCATTCAATAATTAATCAAGGGAGGTGTGTCCAAGGAAGAATGAAATGCAATTAGCTACGGATGACCACCAGTTACATGGAACAGCCTTTCATGATTAATGAGTAAAACATCTCTCTTTTTTAAAATAATTTTTAATGAACAATGGATAAATAGCTAAAAGGGGTACTTTATTTGGGGTTGATAAATTTTCAGGAATAATTCATCTGATTAAGTGCAGTGTATAACATAGTAGTTCCAGGCTGTGGTGCATCTAAAATACACAAGCAAGATGTGATTCTTGGTGCTTTTGACTAGTTCAGAATCATGTACCAAGCTGATGGCTTCTTTTATTTGTTACCATCTTGACTTGTGCTGGGGACAAAAGCGGTGCTTCAGGCATATCATCCTCAGTGGACTCTTCTTCAAGATGGAAAGTTGTGACCCTACTGTCCCCTGAGTCTTCTTATTACAAGGGTGCTTTGTAATTCAGCATCTTTTCCTGACAGTAAGGGTTTTTTTGTAGAGTATGATCAATGCTGTTTATAGAAGTATAAAAGGGGTGTGGTGAGTTTACTTTGGGTTATGGTGATTTCTGTATGCCTTGTAGGAAGTCAGTGAGCTTAATCACTCTCTTCATACACCTGGAAGCCTTTAAGGCATCCTATGATGCAGACGGAAGGAGATTTGCATCCCAGAGGAGATGAATTGCAGCTACATGCAGGCATCTCCTCTGGCGATCGTGGAAGGTACCACTTAGAAGAATTACAGCTTGTATAAACATAATGCGAATGCATGGTGTGACAAGGAACCTCTTCTATTTACATGTTTGTTTTATGGTAACAATGAGATATATTTCCTTTTTGTCTAGGTTTTACAGCCCAAAGCGAGCCATCGCTCGGAGACAGAGTTTGCTTTTCTCTTTATCTCTCCCTTCCTTCCCCCGCCCCTTTCGGAGAATGGAGGAGAGAGTAAGGAAAG
>VZRW01002625.1:26476-63190 GCA_013398125.1 Aegotheles bennettii
CCATAAAAATGGTCAGAGGCCTGGAACACCTGTCCTACAAAGAAAGGCTGAGAGAGTTGGGGTTGTTCAGCCTGGAGAAGAGAAGGTTCCGAGGAGACATTATTGCCACTTTTCAATAGCTAAAGGGGGTCCATAAGAAAGATGGGGACAGGCTTTTTAGCAGACCCTGTTGTGACAGGATGAGGGGTAATGGTTTTAAACTGAAGGAGGGTAGATTTAGGTTAGACATAAGGAAGAAGTTTTCCACCATGAGGGAGGTGAAACCCTGGAACAGGTTGCCCAGAGAGGAGGTTGATTCCCCGTCCCTGGAGACATTCAAGGCCAGATTGGATGGGTCCCTGAGGAACCTGATCTGGTGAAGGATGTCCCTGCCCATGTCAGGGGAGTTGGACTAGATGACCTTCAAGGTCCTTTCCAACTCAAACTATTCTGTGACTCTGCTTCCACAATAATTGATGTAGTTACTGCATCTAAATACTGGTCTCAAACAAAGTACAGTGAAGGAATACTGGTTTCTTAAAAGTGTCCATCATCATTTATTCCAACGTTTCCTGATTTGAAGCTTTGTTACTACTGGTTAAGCGGTGTATCAAAGAAGATGTTACCCTTCCTTGTAATTCTGTGCAGCCCTCCAGTTCTTACTGATGTGGGCTGAGGATATTAGCCTGCCATAACAGGGTTTTAGGCTTGGTCCACAAGCTGTGATGAAGATGCAAACTTTTCACTAAATTGTTTTGCCATCTCTGCTGCTAGACCTCTTCATAAGTGCAAATTAGATGACATGCTCTGAACTCAGCAGTGTCAGCTGTGCTGTGTATAACAGAGCACTATGTGGCCTGTGCTACTAAGTTCCTTGGGTAAATCATGGTATCCAAAGACAAGTATGCTTAGTATTGCCCTTGTTATATTTATTGTTCCGGTCTTCAGAAATTGTTGAGTATGTTAACACTCAAAATCAATTTATATAACAGGTTTCCCAAACTTAAAAAAAAAATAAAAAATGGTTTTATTCTCCACACCATGTCTAGGACAATATTGTTGCCCAGCGGAAATGTGTTTTGCTTTGTAACAAATTGAATAAGAAAGCCAGCTGTGACTTCTCAGTGCCTTAACCAAATCCACTTTTTACTCTTCCTGTGACAAAACATCTCTTTGTAGGTTGGAACCTGAGTTTTCTTGCATGCTTAAAACTTTATCAAGGACATATCCAGTAACACAAGGGCATGCTTTCACTGCCAGTGTAAGGACTAAATGTTTCAAGTTCTAAGAGGGAAAATATTCACTATATCATGTTACACCTTCTTAACTTGTGTCAGCTGGAACAACAAACCAGAATGTCTACAGCTCATCTTCGTGCAAGTGTTGTGTTACTCTTGGATACTCTGCATAGTTTGATGGGCCTGCCAACATACCCCAATTCTGTCAGAGACAAGCTTCTCTTTGAATTTCAGATTTCAGATAGATTAGGTTGACTGGATCTAGAATTGGATCCTTATTAAGATAATTGCTCCTATCATTTAAATGGTGGTATAATTCCTGGAGAAGCTTGAAATTGAATGGAAAGTGTAAAAAGCTAGAAAGAGAATGGAAAAAAAATGTAAGTACCAGACTAAAAAAACCCAAACCAAACTTAAAACTAGTTACTATAGAAAACCCTCCGGGGGCCTTCTAGTAACCTTATAACAGGCAGGATGAGTATTAAAATCTTCTCAAATTATGTCTAAACCAACATAATTGCAGAAGATTCACTCTTCAGATTTCTATCCAGATGCTGTAAGCTGAACAGACAGAAATGCCAAATAACATTTGGAGCTAAAGTTATGTTTCAAATGATGAAATTACCTCTGTATTTTTCCAGAGAAGTGGTGTAGGTTATTCCAGTCCACTAAGAAAACATTTACATGGGTTTTTTTATTTTCATAGACAGCAATGAGTTTTAAACAGAAGCTGAGTTGAAATACAGCAGAGAAAGGGCATTTTTCACTTGCAACTACATTTTAAAAAGTTTTAGCTACATTTTTACCTGATTCAAATGCTGCTTGGGGCTAAAATACCATTTCTCTACTGTCTTAATCAAACAGTCTCGATGCCTGTTATTTCAACAAATATTAATTTGGCATGTTCATTCCCTCTTCTAAGTTTACTTCATGAGGCATCAATCTCAAAATCTGCTCTGAACTTTTTAAGGTTTTCAGTGGAAATGCCTTTGCACTTTGAGGTCTCATGATGTCAAGTCTTGAAAAGACAAGAGATGAAGTTTTGCTTATGGCTCTTAACTGTATTCTGATGACACCTCTTGTACACAAAGTGTATTTCTTTGTTGACTTACACTCCTTTGGGGTCTGATTGGAGCAATATGGTGCAGTTGTCCAGCAATTTCACTAAGTGCTAATTCCAGTACTTTGTTGACTCAAAAAACAATTAGCTTTGGACATTTTATTAATCAAATTAGTTACTATGGCATGATTGTGCCACAGTCATGATACTACAATATATACAATAGCTGTTTTTTAATTGTTACAATGAATATGAAGTACAGTCATCTTACATTTCCAAGATCATAGAATCACAGAATGGTTTGGGTTGGAAGGGACTTTAAAGATCATCTAGTTCCATACCCTCTGCTGTGTGCAGAGGCATCTCCCACTAGACCAGGTTGCTCAAAGCCCCATCCAACCTGGCCTTGAACACTGCCAGGAAGGGGGCAGCCACAACTTCTCTGGGCAACCTGTGCCAGTGTCTCACCACCCTCACAGGAAAGAATTTCTTCCTAATATCCAATCTAAATCTNTCAGGTACTGGAAGGCTGCTCTAAGGTCTCCCTAGAGCCTTCTCTTCTCCAGGCTGAACAACCCCAACTCTCCCACCCTGTCTTCATAGAGAGGTGCTCCAGCCCTCTGATCATGTTCATGGCCCTCCTATGGACTTGTTCCAACAGCTCCATGTCCTTCTTATGTTGGGGACTCCAGAACTGGATACAGTACTGCAGGTGGGGTCCCACTTAGATGTTAGTGAGCAGTAACGTTGCAGAGCCTCTCATTCCCCACAGCTCAGACTGCAATGAAAACTTGAATCTGTTTAAAAAACAGGTAAAAGAACTAATAGATGGACTAATAGTCCTACAAAGTAGTAGGAATAAGAATATTAACATCACTCTTCAAACAAGTCTTGATTTTTCTCTTGTTTAGGCTCATATGTCAATCCAATAAGGTCTGGTTTTAGTCTGAGTGAGCTAAACTTACTTACTCATTCTTTTTCACATTCCCTTCCTGTCCCCCAGGCCCCAACTCAGCTGCCTGTTCTCCAGGAGCTCAGGTGTCTGCGTATGAGCCTGGGGTTTTTTGAAGTCACTACAGAAGTGATTTGAAAATTGCAAATAGCTTAGATACATAACATAAATAAAGTGAGAGAGCACTTTAAGTTAAAGAGGAGTTTTTTAGAAGCTGTGAAGCTCATTCAGGTAGAAAAAAAGATGGGCTGGTAAAGCCAAGAAGAAAAGGTAACACAATTTGAGGGTGGTATGTTATTTTAAATGAACCTTGAAGAGTTTCACAAACTTATATTTGGTCCTTTTGTTCTATTTTTCAAATATTAAGAGTATTATTATAAAAATTCAGCATAGCAACTTGATGTTGTGTGCTGTTTTGAAACATAATACGTTACCTTATTTTTATAAGGCCCCAGTACTATTTGATCTGGTTACTTTCTTTTAGATATAAGTTATGGCTACTGGTTTTCTTGTATTCTGGAGCAAGAGAAAAGGAGCAATATACAATGAGGCAAATCTAGATCATTAGGTTATGTGATAAAAGGTCATTTGCACCCCCATAGAGGAGCACAGAGAGGCAACAATGGAGGACCGCAAGTGATCCCCTGTCCTGGCTATTTCTAAGCCCACCAGGGGAGCTCTCAGTCAATCAGAGACTCATTTCCACAAGCCCTGTCGACCACAGGGACAGGTAGATATCAAAACTAAGACCTCAAAGGAATGAGCACTCTGTCTGTACTTCTTCCAGGGCTGTCCCAGGAGAGCTTCAGCCCCAGCCTCCAGGTGTGACACCCATCCCCATGAGCCATGGGGGGCAGCTCTGCAGCTCATCTTTTGGATTAAGGACAGTTGCTGTCCAGGGGTGTGGGAAACATTATTGAGTGCAGGGGAAGAACATCTTGGGATTGCACATGAACTATTATGGGATGTTCAAGGGAGGAATAAAAGGTGAGAAAAGGGAGGTGTTTGGGTGATTTGGGGAGGAACAAGTGTGGGAAAACAGAGAGGTAAGTGGATTAAAAATGGCTGGTCATGCAACAATAGTTTGCTGGTCAATATTCTTCTCTGACCATGCCCTACACCTGACCAGCTCAGTCTGACCTGTCTTATTAAACTCCTTTCTAACTCTTTCCTGGGTGAGGGCTTTCTATGCTGTGTGCGTGTGTGTATGCAGGGTGTGAGTGTAGACACAGGGGTCAGACCACAGGTGGGAGGATCCATGAGTCCATGGTGCCTGCGACTGGAGCAAGTGCAGGTGTGCACATGAGCGTGTGATGGCTTGACAAGGTCAACACAGACAAGCTGGTGAGCAGGTGGTCTGGGAGCAAGAGGTGGGGGTGTCTCTAAGGGCAGCTCTGGGTGTGAGAGCTGCAGGAAAACAACTGAAGCGAGCACTGATTCCTGCCTGGACATGCAGATCACACCTTGGCTAAGGTGAGGCCAGGATGGTTCTCATAAATCACTCTTCTTGCATTTTATCGATTAACATTTAAAAAGGTCACAAAAACTCTAGAAGACAAGATACTATAGTGAACAAAGGGTTACTCAAAAGTCATAATAGTCCCAATCAATGAAACCTAAATAATTGTAAGCATTGAATCACGTTATTGTTACAGAGAAACATTACAGATAAGCCCAGTTTCCACACAGAATAAAGATGTAGGACCTTGATTATTTCTTAAATATATTTTTCTCTCTACTCTAGGCACATCTAGACGAAAAATGGCAAATTTTTTTTCTGCCATTTGACTTGTCTAACTCTGTTCTGTCACTTCGTATCCCACGCTCATCAGGAAATGACAGATTTTTTCACAGGCATACACAGGCCAAGAAAAACAACAACCACTAAAACAGGAGTGGAGGCAAGATTTATAACATCACTCCAAAGGTATTATTTAAAAGATTCTTTTCCTCTCATGAAACAAATTTGTTCAGGGACAATATGAACCTGGGTACAATATCAAAAAACCCTCAATTATTCACATGTATAAGTCTGATAAATCTCTGAATAGAACGGTCGTTTAGTATCGTCTTTGTACGATACTGAAATACAAAATGCATCTAGTCCAGCCATTCTCTACATTTTCCTTCCCATTGTGAAATCACACAGAAGGACATGTCTGGTTATGCAAGGCTGGATAAAATGCAGTGGATTACTTAGATTTTAAATAAGAGATGGCATGAAAAAAACATTGATTTTGCTTGCAAAAAGACAAGGACAAAAACTAGTTTGTTTAGAGATTTTTTAAAGGAAAAACGTGTATCTTAGTGCTACAAAAATTAATATGTGCTGCATTGTTTAATTCCATCTGATCTCTGTAATAGGCACAGTAAATATCCACAATTGCTAATGAAAGACATTGAATCCACTCATTCAATTTTTTATTTTGTCCCATAAAGATAAGCAATATAGCAGTAATAAAACAAATTACTAATTATTAGGGCAACTTACAGTAAACGCAAATAGACCTTAACTTAGTGAGTAAAGACTACCTATTTCATTATTTAAGGCTATTAAAAGAAATTATTAATGTCTCCTTCACAAAGACAGCATGTCCTGCAGAATTTGAAAGGAAGAATGAAAGATCCTTGACAGGGTTTTTTTTTCCCTCCTGCACCCTTGCTCCCATTTACACTCTGGGCTGTGGAACTCCTAAGCATTTTTTCAGCATATAGTTTGGACAAATCTTATCAATTAAACCCGTTTTTCTTCTCTTTCCCCATGGAAAAATTATCTTTGATTTCTTTAAGTCTAGCAACCTAATGCAGTATACTTGCCTACGTATCCTGAAGTGTTCTATCAGATTTGGCTGGGCAAAATACTGAGAATCTGAAACTATAAATGAATGTAGACACTTATTTGGAATCTTTCTCTGGTGGTCAGTGAACGATTATACTTGAAATAAAAGCATCATGCCACATTTTCAGACTCAGTCTTCATTTATATGTCTTCCTTTGATCTTCGGTAGACAAAAAAGACCAGTCCTGCACTTTTCATTGTGGTAATGATTTCCTAACCACTGCTTCTAAAGTTGTACAATTTCACAAATACAGGAATTACAGTTTGTACTAGTTTGCCATGTATCTAGCGCCTAAGCAGAAAGTCAATGCATAAGAGAATAATCTTAATTCTGCAGAAGTAAATACAGTTTTATATCCATTAGCGGCTTTCAAATAAAAATATTTCACCAGTGACAGATATTTTCCAAAAGCTGTCATCCCATGTTAAATATTGTAAGTTATATGACAAGTGATTTTGGGGTACTGAATCACTTACATTACTAATACTATACAGAAACATATCACAAACAAGGCTTACTTCTTATGAAGTAAATACATACAGATGAATATGGAGGAACTATCACAGAAACCTTTGATGATTTTAAAAAAATTGTCTGCCAGTGTTATGCATCTAGTAAAGATACACAGAACATTCTGAGCTAGAAATGCAAAAATCCCAAGATGATGGAATTCATCCCTCTGGAAGTGCAGCATATGCTATATTACACTTGAGTCAACAAATTGGCATTTCTGAAAAGAGAAATGAAGCTATGATTCCCAACATGTATCAACAAGGTTTCATATAACTTTAAAGCACACAAGTATTTTTGTAATCTGATTTTAAATGTTCAGCTAGAACTAGTGAAAAAAAAAACTGTAGAAGATGATTTTCAGCAGTACTGAATACGTGTTTGTGTGCAATTAACATGTACGGCACAACTGACTGCTTCCTGACTGTATTTGGTTTATGAGGCAAGATATTATTTTTTTTTGGGGGGTGAGGATACTGCAGGGGTGATTTAGCCTGGAGAAGAGGAGGCTGAGAGGAGACCTCATAGTCCCCCTGCAGCCCATGGGGGTCCATGGTGGACCAGTTATCCACCTGCAGCCTATGGAGGACCTCATGCTGAAGCTGGTGGATGCCCAAAGGAGACTGTGTCCGTGTGGAAAGCCTGTGCTAGATCAGGCTCCTGGCAGGACCTGTGACCCCAGAGGGGACCCACGCTGGAGCAGTCTGTTCCTGAAGGACTGCACCCTGTAGAGAGGACAAATGCTGGAGCAGTTAGTGAAGAACTGCATGCCGTGGGAAGGACTCACGTTGGAGAAGTTCATGGAGGACTGCCTCCCATGGGAGGGATCCCAAGCTGGAGCAGGGGAAGAGTGTGAGGAGTCCTCCCCCTGAGGAGGAAGGAGCGACAGAGCTGTGTGATGAACTGACCACAACCCCCATTGCCCATCCCCCTGTGCTGCTGGTGGAGAGGAGGTAGAGAACATTGGGAGTGAAGTTGAGCCTGGGAAGAGGGGAGGGGATGGGGGAAAGGTGTTTTAGGATTTGTTCTTATTTCTTATTACCTACTGTGATTTTAATTTGTAATAAATTAATTTTCCCAAGTCGAGCCTGTTTTGTTCATGACGATAATCAGTGAGTGATCTCTCCCTGTCCTTATCTCAACCCATGAGCCTTTTGTTATACTTTTTCTCTCCTGACCAGTAGAGGAGCAGAGCAATAGAGGGCCTTTGGTGGGCACCTGGCATCCAGTCAGAGTCAACCCGTCACACTGGCTTCAGTTACTAGTTTCTGATACAACTAATAGTAGTAGTATTGAAGGAATTCAGGAATTTGGAGTGTTTGTTTGGGTGTATCATCTGTCTGTCAACAAGTTACAGATAATCTGTCTGATTTTTTCCCCAAGATTTCAAAATTACTTTCTGGGATTTTTTTGAGTGTCCTTCCTGCAAAGCAAGTTGCCAGAGTCACTGGATGCAGTTATATGGAAAGCTTGTGGAAACTTTCCAAGACAAATTAAAGTGATTTTATTTTAACTATTTATTTTTAAAATATTGGAATAGCCACAGATTTAAGACCTAATACATTTAAGACTGAACTTTCTGAGAAGAGAGATTCTCTTCCTTGCCATGTTAGCAAGCTCCTATTTTGGGACCAGGAGATTCTGTACAATAAGTTCTGTACTCAAAGTTCAATGAATATAAAATATTGCAATGAAACAGTTACCCTTACACGATGATTTGCTTATGCTGCATTGCAATTTCTATTTAAAAGTCATGCTATCAATGAGAAATGCTGCTTTGACTAAATATTCCCATCATCACTAAAATTTTTCTTTTGGGAAATATGGATTGAGTCTTAGTGACATGACAACCATGTGTGAGAGTGAACAGCACTTTCAACTAAGAGAGTTCAATTCATAGCAAACACATTTTCTGGTAACATAACCTCACTTAAGACAGTGAAACTACCCTGGCAAGAAAATCAATGTTGCATGCAAGAATTGGACACTTACCTGACTTGTTTTTCAAAAGTACTGAACCTCTAACACCTTTCACTGTGACTGTTAAATTAGGTATCTGCAACTGGATTTAGGAGCTCCATTAGTTGTGAAATTTCTCTGCCTTATTCCTAGTGCTCTCATGGACTCTGCCATGATCTGTGCAAATGGAGTTGTCCAAATATATTAAGGACAGATGACCAAAGTTACACCATGAGATCTCTTTTTGATTAAAGTAGGTATTAGTGAAGTCTATGAAAACTGGAAGTGTTTAGTATCTTGAAAAAATAAGATCACTTGTTTTATATATGCTTGACCTTCGCCATTAAAGCTTGAACATCCTAGCCTTACATAGTGTGTGTATACATATATAAAATTAATATAGTTCCCATATCAGCAAAATAAACCTTATCCTTTCTTGATGCATCTTAAGGAACTATTATGAGGCCAAGTTGGTAAATCCTGATATGAAGTTTTTAAACTATTCAGAAAATTTTTTCTTAATATCAAAGAATTCTTTGTATAATAAAACCTATCTGTCATGATCTGGACCAAAGGATCGGCTGAACAATGCCCAAACAAATTCTGCATGATGAAGCAAAGAGGAAATGTGATTATGCAAAAAAAAACATTTCAAGGGCATTCCAATGAACATATTTGACCAGATGTAATTTACTGGCTAATTCTTTTAAAGTTTTGACTATTAGCACATGCTTTTCAACATCATAATGTGGTCTTTGATATCAAGAATATATGCAAGGCAATGGTATGTTTACGACAGCAATGTACTAGCTTATTCATTAATTTGCAAGGTGGAGTGTTCATTAAAAGATGGTTATTACACACGTATCTTAGAGTCATCTGTGTAACAAATGCTCACCTCCTACCTCCCCCCAGCTCTGAAGCAGTGCCTAACTTATCTGTGACAGTGACAACAGTAGCTCTTACATAATAGAACCTTCATGACACATAAAAACACTCTGGAATATTTTAGATCTTATTTTTTGTCAGTAAGAAATATTTTCTGAACCTAGGTTCAAGAGTACCTTTATAGTTCTCGCAGTAACATTGAACATTGAGCACCTCAATAGCTACTTGTCTGACATTATTTCTATTAAAAGAGTGTTGGTACATGTGTAAATGCCCGTATGTTTTCTTCCTTACAGGATCCATAGTTTATGAGCTCATTACTATGTGAGTTGATTTAATCAGAGTTCTCGTAGTGCTTACAGATGTCACTGATAATGTTTCCCAGGGCAAAAAGCTCAGAAGCTTGGAGTATTGGCCATTTCAAAAGGGTGGACATCAAGAAATCCATACAGAAGATGGTACTAGCAGGAAAAAGAGCAGAAAGATTACCGATCAGTGTTGCTGCACACCTCAAAAATTACCTAAATGACTGCCAAGACCTGGCCATGAATCTACGCACTAGCACTCTACAAGCCATTTGTAAATCCAACCAAGATAAAGATAAGGAAGAGGCAGCCTATTTTCTAGGGCAGAGAACCATACTGCCCATCTGGATGGGTTTTTTTGGGAAATAACTGGCATCCTAATTGCACACAGGAACAGGTTAAAACATTTCTACACAAATATAAATATGAGCAAAGGTAAAATCTATGCCTGATTTAGAGAATAGCATTCAAATTGATTCTTCTAGTCCTGTGGCAAAATGGTCATAGCCCTACTCTTGGCCCACCTCATGGACAGAAACATATAAATCTCTGTCTCTCACATGTGATCCTCACACTTAGCCACCTCTTGTTCCTCTCAGTTTATATTTCTGGAATACAGACATGTTTTTATTGCTTTAAATTACTGATAGGGGCCCTTGGACAAGATGCTGTTCTCTCCCATAACTCAGGGCAGACGAGATTATTCACCTGGCAGGATGTGTCCCAGTATAAAGCATCCCAAGCGTGCAAATCAGTTCTCCAGCCAGTAAGGAATCTACCATGAGAGAGTCACTACTCAGTTCTGACTACAACCTCTGGAATTTCTTACCCTGCACTTACAAATGCTTTTTCCTCATCTCTGGAATATACTGATAAAGAATTATAGCAATGACATGCCAGTGGTCCTCCCTTCTTCAGATTATCTGATGAGGAAGTGCACACAGGGCAGGTGGAATAGTTGAAGAATCTTGGACTCGTGTTGAATACCGATGACCTTCCTGGAGCCACCTGCAGTGAAGAGCTAAGTGGCTGGATTTTTGCTGCTGCTGGGTGTGGTAATGAATGAATGAATGAGTGAATGAATGAATGCCTACTGTAGTAAACAGAGAACACAATTTTTTTTCAACATTTTTTGACAAGAATTGTCAAAAAAATCAATGTGAGATGACTTTTTTAATTCCCTAAAAATGCAGCCATTCCATCTGCCTTCTGAAACAGAAGAAACTGCCTGCTCCTCAGGGAAGCTGCATGCAATACCAAGAATTCTAGTCTGGGTTTTGAGTAGCGATGCTTTTCTCCTCAGTGCTCAGCTATACTACTGGGCTCCTTCCATATTCAGAATTATGTAAAAGGCTTAGTAATACAGACTTCTAGAATACAGTAGGAAAAGCACTATCCATTTTCCTTTTTTTCACCCCCAAGTTCTGCAGTGCTGTTTGTTAGCAGTATAATGAAGGCACTGTAGGCTTAGTATGCAATTGCTAATATTTTGTAAGCACTAAACCATTTTCTAAAGTTCTACCTACTACAGAGGCTCATGGTTTCTCAGAACAAAAAACTTTTTTTTCTCTTTTATTGATATCAGTCTTATTTGGCCAATACAGTGCAGCTGAGATCAAGAGGAGACAGAATGAGAAGACTGAAGCAATGGGCATTGTAGAAGGAGTACAAGAAAGATGAAATAGGTACATTTCACTACATGTAATATTTTACTTTATATTGACATGCAGTTGCAAGAAAATAAAATATCTCTATTTCTTCCCATCTTTGATAAGAAACAGCTGCCTGTCTCCTTTATCTGTATGAGTCAGAGATAAAAATGCATATGTTTGCTTACGTATTTAACCGAGTCTCAAGTATAGCAGCTGTCATCCAAGGAAAGAAAAATAATATTGATAAATGTCCTGTTAAAAATCTTGAATCAGAGAAGCTCTTTAAATGATACCAAAGAGTTGTCTCAAACTTTCTGAAATGGGGACTAATGTGTTCCTCAGTGCGGCACAGAACTAAAATCAACAATAGATTAGCTTTAATATACTAGATGTAAAAGCTACATTTTGGAAGGAACGTTATCTCAAATTGGCTGTAGCCATGCTGCTAGAACAAATAAGGCCAGTACTTGTAGAAGTTAAATGCATTTCAATCTATTTAAATGAGGATGTATTCAGTTGACACTACCAAACGAACACTTTACTTCAGTATACAGAAGTCTGGGACATCTCTCTGAGGACTTTGGGTATGATCATCTGTCAGCCACCAGTACAAGTCTTACGAGTCCAACCAATGTTGAAGACAGGTAAAATAACTTCAATAGGAATTCAATTGTTTAGTGCCTACTCTGCATACTAAAAAAACTGTACTTATTGCAACCAGTTAGAAAGCATTTCCAGATCCACTTTCATAACACACAAATCCTTTCTGATGATTCCCCTATTCACTAAGGCAAAGATTATTGTATATATTACAGTTTTGAGATGGTGGTGACATGTGCTGCCTCATGACATGCTAAGGAATATCACCCTATTTCTCTGTGCACTCACTTTTTCCACACATTTTTACAAATCCTGACACAGTTTTGAGACACCTTCTGCAGTTGATGTTAATTGCTTTGAAATAGATTGCCCAGTAGAGGAAGAGGTATGAGACAGATGAGCATTCAAATCCCTGCTTCATTCATTGTACAAGATGTAATTTCAAAATTTAATACTGTCTAAAGAGTCTGTCAGAGATAGCTGGGAGATAGAGAGGGCAGTCAGAAGAACCCTCAGGGGATTATTTCTATTTGCTTGAGCAGCTCAGAGTGCTTGTCAAACATTAGTGAAGTAAGATAGTTTGACTTCATGAAGTGATAATCAGAGGGGGGCTGATATGAATTCATAGATATGTGCCAGCCTTGGAATTTAATCAAGCTCTTCATCTAAGTAAAAGATTATTTTTTTTGACAGCAGGTTCCACAGGTTGATTATGAACTCTGTTTTGAAATATTTTGTTTCATCAATTAACAACACTCTGAGAGAAAAAGAAAAAAAGAAAAAAAAGGTGTGAGTATCCTAAAATATTTATCTTCTTTAAATTAATAGTTGACATTCAGTGGCTCCTGTTTTAAAAGTATCACAACTATATGCAGGTTAAGAAGACCATAATTCTGATCAATGAAAAAACAAATTACAGATTACTTTTTAAAGAGATATTAAAAATAACTGCGGTTAGCATCTATCTTTTCTGTATGCCCTTTATTTGTGAAGGACTCCTAGAATTATCTGTGAGTCTGGATAGAGAATTTTACAAAAGTGGATGACAGTTTAGATGTGACATAAACAATCTGTTATATGAACGATGATGTAGAGAAAAGTGCTCATTATATGCTGAATCTGAAATTATTATATTGAAAGATATCACATTTGAAACTAAAAGAAGAGTATCTTAAAATACAATGTAGAATTTCAGCTATGGAAGTAATTCAGTGACAGAAAAAACCAGGAGAAATTTAGGCACAAGTTAACAGGATTTCAAAGATTACTCATTTATACAACTGATTTCAACTTAATGGCTGGCAGATATCTTCCACCTTTCATGTTCATTGGCATGATTTTTCCCCTCTTTTTTCACAAGTGCCAAATACAGGATGGATGTGTATCTCACTTGAGGGACTCTGATTCAAAAAGATCTGAATGAGTAACAGAATTAGATGGTTAGTACTGGAGCTCAGGACAGGAAGTGTGCTCGCCAAAGTGCAGAACACAGCAGGTCCTGCTGAAAGAATAAATATCATGTGAGAAGGTGACTGGTGGTGTCCCTGAAACTGATCTTTTCCAATATTTTCATTAGTGATGTTAGCATAAAAAAAAGTGCATACCAATAAAGCTTACTGAGTATGTTGGGCTGGGATGTATTACCATAAAAGAGGACTGAAATAACTGAATGACCACAAGGACTGAAATAATGAAAATGAGATTAAAATCAGTATTGCTATATGCAAGGTGATGCGCTTAAAAAACACCACAGATACCAGCACGAACTGAGAGGATTTTTTTGGAAATAACTGGTAAGGCACAAGACCTTTAACCTCAACTATTTACAGGCTCACTACAAACTATTAAGATTAAGGACCAAGGAAGGCAAATGAAATTCTATTATGAGGAAAGTATTTCAAAGAAAGAGAGGAAAATATTAGTACCATTATAACAGATAGTGGTGGGACCCCATCAGGAATACAAGACAAACTCCTGACTACCGGTGCTGAAAAATATGAGTGCAAAACAGATCAGACACAGAGAACTATAAAGCTATGTCTATGTTGTGGATATGGGCACGCCACAGCATTTTCTCCCTACATCTTGCTAAAAGGGTAATCAGCTGCTCCATTTCACTTGTGTGTCTTGATTTTCTTCCCATGCAAATGGGGGAAAGCAGAGTGGTGTACATCCAGATTTCACCCCAACACAGAACAAGAATCCTACTGGATAACACACCTGAACCTGGGAAGTGTCCCTGACTTCCACAGGACAGGCATATTCTCAAGGATCAAGTCAACAAAAAACTGACTTTTCATTTATACTTTAAAGGAGACTGGAAGAGCTTGTTTTTTCCTAATGTTGCAAAATCAAGTCTTAGCTGGAACAATTGCTATCTATAAATAGAGAGGAGCATTAATACCAGGAAGAGAGAATATCGAAATGATAAAATTATCATAAAAGCAAATGGATAAAAGCAAGCTGTAAGTGTAGCTGAGTGAAAAAGAAGGTCTATAGCAGATATCAGAGCAGTGAAATTCTGGACCACGTTTCCAAAAGGAGATCTGGCTGTCCCAGACTTCATTGCTTGCAATGGAATTTCAAGTGTTTGAAAGAAGGTTTATCAGAGTTTGTGCTTGTGCAGGGAGAAGTCAGGACTCAACAAGCCTTAGTAAGCCTACCCCTGCAAAATTCCACTAGAAGCATTGTTCTTAAATGGCTGTTTCTCATTTGCAGTTGTGCAGAACATTAACTACTTTTACCTCATATGCTGATTGCCTACAGCACTGTTTTAGCAGGGCAACGGGTGAGCCTACATTAAATATCTTTCAGAAATTTAATCATATTAACTAACGGTTATAGCTGTATTGAACAATTTTAATTCAAATAAAGAAACACTACATTTGTTGCACAGTATTTGCCATTATACTATATTAGCCAACAATGATTATTTGAGATTATACTGAACAGAAGAGTTACACCTCATTTCACTGATATGAAGTATGGAGATGAAGGTCAACCTCCAAACTTGTCTTTTCTAACTGCATAGATAAATAAGTATTTGTTTTGAGTTGTGGAAGCTAGATATTGGGTAGTTAACTGCCTTGCTAGGAAGAAACATTTAATGCTTAGACTTTTTAGAACTCTTTTTATTCTGCTCTCACTGCTTGCAAATTCAAGTCCACTGATAACTAAATTGTCACTAGGAAAGTCCTCTAGGATTTAATAGCACCCAAACCCCTTTGCTATTAAGTAGCTCAGTCACTACACCTCATTTAATCTCTGTCATAGCCTTTAATTTATTTTTTTTCCATCTTGTTTGCAGACCTACAGAAGGAATTTGAACAGATGGCCTGTGCCTATCCCAGAGCACGGGTGATAGACTGACCCCCAACATGCTACTTTGTGGATCTTCTGTTTATGGCCTCTGACTTGGTGTTAGACAACTGACTTGGGGCTGTAGCTCCCATTCCAAGAGCAGACAACTGTAAGCAACACTCAGCTGTGTGGCATTGAAGTTATCACCTGTCTCCAGAGCCATGTGATCATGCCAAGGCCTGTAGCCATTGACCCAAGCACAACCAGCAGTTACAAAGCACATCTTGCCTATCCTGTTTTTCAGCAGAAAAGCAACAGAATGGAAAGCAATTGATATAAACAGTGGTATAATTTCCCAACAGGAGTAGAAGTGGATGCTTCCATTATTTCAGAGCCACACAGCTCAGCACTGCCAGCTATGGCATCACCACAGGCACAGTGACTCTTCATTGTTCATATCCGCAGCAATGCTTACACCAGTGAGGGATGTAGAGCCCTCTCCTAGTATTAAGTTTTTGCCTGATTAATATGGCTAAATGGGTACCAAAACACCTAAGACCTCTTTTTTCCCCCTGAAAACTTGAAGCAGAGCCGTGAGCAATGTAGTAAACTGCTGGAAAACGCAGGGCTGATTGGCAAGGTGCTGCTGGAGGCAGTCAGAGGGCTGATTTTACAAATGTCCAGAACAATTTTCAGACAATTTCTGTTCACCAGAGTTACCCTTCTGTTCACCTCTCAGTTACCTTCCATATAATCTTGTTTTTTTAAAAAAAACATTCTCCATGTCCTTGATATTTTGTCTTATGTGTAGGTGTCAAGGTGTTGGTAGTGGGGGGCTACAGGAATGGCAGGGAGGAGGATGAGGAGCTCCAGAGTGGAGCAGGTATCCACATGGTACCTTGTGGAAGGTCCCATGCCAGAGCAGGGGGAAAGAGTGAGGAGGAAGGAGAGGCTAAGCCTCCTGCTATGTACTGACCCTAACCCCCCATTCCCCATCCTCCTGTGTCGCTGGGTGAGGTAGAGGAGTCTAAAGGAGTGAAGTTGAGCTTGGGAAAGTGTGGAGGAAAGGTTTTGCTTTAATTTTGGGGCTTTTTTGTTTCTCACTGCCCAAATCTATTAAATAGAGTGGCAATAAATTAATTTTTGGCAAGTCAAGTCTGTTCGAACTGTGACTGTAATCGGTAAGCAATGTCCCTTTCTTTACCTTCACTCACAAATTTTCTCATTCCTGTTTTTTTTTCTTGTTTTCTTTCCTTGTCCCAGTGAGGGGTGGTAGTAGGCTGAGTGAGTGAGCAGCTGGGTGGGAGTTTGGTTGTTAGCCAAGGGCTAGGCCACCACACATTCACATCTGCAAGATGCATATAAAGATGAAAAAACTTAGCTGCTCCCAAGGTTGTAGGAGAAAATAAAATCCTAGGAGAGAATGATATTATCTCAACTCAATTTGTCCATGGCTTTAGCCAATTTCTAATCAGCAATCCTTCTTTTCTTTATCAGTAAACCAATTGAGATGACAAGTATTGAGATTTCACTCTTTATTCTCTGTAGCTATATTTTTTTCCTCTACCTTATCTATGTCATGGGCACTTTTTTTTTTTTGAACAAAGTTTGATGTTCCTATTTCACATTTGTAACTCTTTCACTGCAGCACAACTATCCACAAAAGATCCCTTTCTACAATCCAGCAAGTCTAACAAATTCTTTTTAGATTCAAAGAATACTAATTTGAATTCATATCTTTGTTACATTCCCCAAAACTTTTTTGAAGAGAGCACCTACACATGCTTGTCTCTGAAGAATCACATATTCATAATAAAACTGTCAACTTTTTACATTTCTGAACATTTTAAGATAGTGCAAAGCAATTCGCTCAGGGATAGTTCTCTATATTGGCATGACATCAAATCCTGATGTGTGTGCAGAAGTTGTTGTTTTCTGGAATGAAGCACAGTTGAGGATAGTGTTGGACTGTCATGTGAAGTAGGCCAAAGCTCACTTATAGTCAACTATTCTGTGACACCTACACTGTTACAGATTGTGAATTTGTATACCAACCATACTGTCAGACCTCAGAGAAGTCTTATTCAGAAATCTAAATGAATTTGAGAGCTTATGATGAAGAAATGCTTTTAGCATGCACTCTGATATCCATTGTTGCATATTCCATACTCAAATGGTTGCTCAGAGGATGCAGCCTTCAAATAGCTCTGACATTAGCGAGGTCCTCTGGTTTCTTTTCCTGCTTCTGCGGAACAGGTGAGGAAAAAGCTAGGTTTAATAGTGTGTCTTTGTAATGGAACTGTGATCTAATCTGTTTCCTTGTTCTTTCCACTTACCCGCGTAAAGAAATGTGCTATTTATCAAGTAATAATGCAAACACAATAATTTCACTAACGTGTATTGGAGACAGGAGTTTGGAGAGAAAAAGAACTGTCGCATGCTTACTTTGTTCAGTACTGCCTAAGGTTAACTGATGTGGGCAAGAGGTGTTTTTATTCACTTGAAATCATAGAGTGATTCAAAGTTAAGGTGTTTACTCATTCAGAAAAGGGGATAAATTCTGTCATGCAGACTGGGTTGAACATGCTCTCTGAGGACATGGACAAGGTCACACTTGAGGCAAAAGTGACATGCTAAAATGTTTCCATGGATATGGTGAAGTGCAATACAGCCAGGATTCCACTGCTGGAAGAGCACTACACAGCACTCCAGAGATACCTAGTGAAACACAGTTATATTAGGGATTGACACTGCTTCTTACCTCCCTGTGAACTGGGTGGACTTCTGACATGATTCTGCCTTCACTGTTTCCTTAATCTGAACACCAAAAGTACTTGTGGATGCTAGGCTTATACAACAGCAAATAGAGCAAAAGATCTTTTAAACAGAAACGTCTGGAAACATGCCTCCCTCTACTTACTGTCTCCGTTCACAGTCCCTCCCAGTCCTGCTCTAACAGGCTTCATCAGATTTCCAGTTGCAGCAAATATTGTGCTAATCTTCTGGGCTTGTAAGAAACTACTTCTGTGCCAAGCCTTGTTCTTCCCAGGAGCTTCTTAGTGTACACTATGCTGCAGACTCCCGACTCCCTCCTACCCCCAACAACACAGAAAAAGAAACCACACTTCTCTCTGCTGTCCTTGCACTGCCTTTGCAAGGGAAGATAATGTATAGCATCTGTAAACTCCAGATAAACAGCGACTACTCAATACATGTTACACAATTAGCATTCAAGTGGCAACAAGATGGCATATTAATTATTAGTGCCACTAAGCTAGGATTGAACTTGACTTAGTTTTCTCCTATGTTTACGTAAAAGAAAAAAGGTTCTACATGCATTTGTAATGAATCATACAAGATCACAATGTTAAGGGTATATTGCTGTCTTTGGGGGGATAGTATTTGCCTCAAACACACAGAGTTCTAGTACCCTATCACTCAACTGAGAATATTTTTATCCTTTTTTTTCTTTCTTTAAACAGCATCTGCTTTAGAGAAGCAATATGTTTCCCTGCATTAAACAACTGCTGTACGTAGGGGTTGGCTGGCTTCAAATCTTAAGCTCCTCTCTTTTAGTTATGCATTTTTCATGGTTGCTGAAAAAAAATGACAAAAGGCATATTACTTACTTCAGTAATTACAGACTAATAAATGCTTCTGAATGCCACAGCTGCAAAGATTTGCATTAGTCTCTTGCAATTTCCTAACTACAAGCCTACATATCATTAAGTCTATACTAGGAACACAATAGTATTAGGAAAATTAACTTTAAACTGTATTTGAACACACTGAAAAAGAGAGGACTGCACAATTGGTACAGTTCTTATGCAGTTGTCAAAGTCTTTCAACAGTCCTCCCCCTCCACATTGCTGTTTTGCATAATGTTGTTAATATTACATATACTCAGTGCCAGGTTAAAGTTGTGCTGTAAGAATTCTGAAAAAATCAGGTGAAAAAGGGCATCTGGGGGTCCTCTAGACTAAACATACTCTAAACAGGACTAGTTTCATGGCTACACCAGGTTGCTCAGGGTTTCCCAGTAAGGGAATGAAGATGACTTCCTGTTGAGGGAAGATGACTTCATGACTTTCTGACATCACTAGTGTGATGCGAATGATTATGTGTCATCTAAACTCCAGAACTGTCATGTAGACTTAGGGCAATTAGGCCTACAACACTTTAGACATCAATGGGAGGAGCTGAGAATTCAAATTTTGAAAGTTTCTGTGCAGGGAGCACCATGAAAGGAGTTATCTGACATGCTGTAAAGCATGACATTAAATACCTCAACAGAAACAAGGAGAGAGGTGTAACGGGAAAATGAGACGATACAAAGCTAGAAAAAGGAAGGTTTCTATGTGGCTGTCTGCTTACTAAAGAAACAGCTTTGTGGTTTTTACCATCCTTCAGCTTGTACTAGTAACAATCATATTATGAAATACGTTTATCAAGGTCTGCTTTGTAGATCCATTGTGTAGTGTAAAGCAAGAAGCTTTCAAATAGTTACATTAACAACCAGCCATGAGCCTGGCTGTCTTCTGCATCAGTTGTACCTTGTATGCTCAGCAGCATATAAAAAATTAAAATTGTCCCAAACAGTCAGCAACTGACTCCTCTACAGAAGCAATGACTCCAGATGCTGTATTTGAGGAGGCTGTTGGCTCTATATCATCAGCTTTTCACCTCATTTTGCTCAATGAACACTTCAGAGAAGGTGCAGGGAAGGTGGGAATAAATTATGACCAACATGGCAATGAGCTTCAGTGGTTCTGACAGCCAGAACAGTCCATGTGAACCTGCACTGCCGCTGGAAAATAGAAGAGATCTAAGGCCAGTTTAGCACATTTACTGTGTCACACCAAAGCATGACTCCCCCAGGATGAAAGTATGAAAGGGTGGATGAACAAAATCATGCTGCATGCCTCTCCTAACCGGCCATCGGTCCTGATTCTGCGGAACCCTCTTCTGAAATTAGTATATTACAGAATGAAGGTTTTCATAGATTATTAGAATAAGAAAAAGCAAATACCAGAATTTGATATCAAGTATTTGTCCTGAGAACTCTACAGTTTTGATACATACAAACACATACACACATTTTTGGTTATGCACCATGCAGACAAGCTGATTTCAAGTGTTAGTCTAAAAAATTCATTTTATTATTCAGAGCTGTCTTCTTTGCTTGATTTCACTGTTAATTGGGATTTTTTTCAAGGAAAAAAAGAACTTTATCATATTGATATTTCTATCTTATGAATTCTGTTCTTCCTTGTGAAGGATTAGTATTTTAAAAGCATTCTAATAAGGCACGTATTGGAAAAAAAAAATTGTCATTAAAGTACTGTGAAATGGAGTACTGCAGTACTTTTTCAGTCAATTCCTTTTGATTTGTTTCTCACAATCTAATTGAAAACTGATGGTAATTGTTAAAATGCATATTTATAAAATATGTCATGGAAAATGTAATCTCAATAGGTATGATCCATGTTTTTTCACAATCTTTCTACTAACTAACTTACAAAAGATAAAAAAAACATTTTGATTATTAAGTGGACAGTATTTGAAACAGCATTTAAAAAGAGGAAAGGAAAAAGGGCTAAGTTAGTAAGAGATAATAGAACTCAAATTATTTAGCATATTTTCCCCTTGAAATGTAATTTAGGCATTTGCTTCAGCACCAAAATGGTATTGAAAAATATGCAAGAACTATCAAATGATTACAATGCAAAATTATTTGAATTTTCTCCATATGGTGCGAAGTAAACAACAATCTTGACAGAAATCAGAATGCCTGTTTGACATTAGGATTTCTGCCAAAACGTAGGTGGTTGGGACAGCATTTGTGTCTACTTCTAAAATTATACAACTCAACTGTAGTGTCAAAACAAAAAGGAAAACTTCATGTAGCTTTCTAACCTGATGCGCTAACAGAATCGGCATGTTCACAATCTAAATGTCGACAAGGTCTGAGAAAGGAAACACATCTCTCACAAGAATGGAGAATGGAGTGACAAATGGACAAGACAGAGATACCATATGAAAACCAATTAAGTGTCTGAAGATAAAGACTACACATCAGTAGCAATTGTTAACTAAAGGGGGTGCGAACATCCATAAATAGAATAATTTTTTCTTAATTTCAAAAAAAGAGAACATAGTGACCTTCGTGGACAAATATGTTTTTACATTTCATATAGATAATAGATGACAAACAGCCACAGTCTTCAGTGAATTAACAATCCTTTTTGGAGTCATATTAGACACAGTAAAAATCTGATTTCAATGTATATAAAACATTGTCAGCTTTATTGACTTAATTTTCCTTGTTACCAAAGATGCCTGCAACTGTCAGCTCTGAGGCACTTTTAACACTTCCCAAGACAGCATGCACCGCAGGTGGAATTTGATATTTAGCACATGATGTATGTCATAAAAAGTGCCTGGAATTTGCAGCCTAATGACCTGCAAGCTTCCAATCTCAACAGCCACCTTGTACCCAGTTGTGCCTGGTAATATTGAGCGCCAATTTACAATTCACTCTCTGTCTCAGGATCATTGAGTACTTTTAAAACGACCTACCTGAAAGAAAGCACAGAAGTAGGTAACACTACGTGGCAGCTCTGTTTGTAATGAAGATCAGGTTGTTTATCTGTAGCTCCACAGGGTATGTCCAGCTAAGGCCTGATTTTTTTTTAAGATGTGGAAGTAGCCACATGCCATGCAAACACTTCCCGCTCAAATCGTGGCACATCCAGGGAAGTACACCCTTGATAAACTTCCATTGGGATCTTGGATAGTCTCTGAAGGAGTATTTGTCACTGCGAGCACCACTCTTTCTGGCAGTAAGGAGCATTTCAGCTACTTGAGAGCTCCAGAGGCAAAGATTTTTCTGACAGGAGAAAAACCTGTCTTGATCCTCCAGCAAATTAAAGCTCTGTTTAAGTGTCGTTATCAAGTCCCTATAAATACACCAGTGAGAAGCAATCCATTTAGTGTGTATGGTGTCCTCTCTTCTGTGTGTTTGGCATTGACAAATATCATACCTATAAAATAAGTGCTGAAGAACAAGCAGTAGAGAAAGATATGTTATTGAAAAATAAAATTATTATTTAGAATACGAAATCTTAACAGAGAACTGGGCAAGTGTTTTATTTTTAGCCTGGGGTGGGAGTAACTGACTGAAGACTTTGTCCCTTGCCTGGAAAAAAATGAAGTTGAGGAGGTTGCATAAGGACAAATGACAGCATATCAGGACCATCAGGAAAAAAAAGAGCTGGGTACTTTGCTAAAAAATCTGGAGAAGTTGGGACTGTTCAAAAGGTGCCCATCTGTCACTGGGATCTATGCTGCTATGAGGAAAATTCTCTTCCAAGCAGAGTTGTACACTTGTAAAAGCTAAGGCACAGATACTACTCTTTTCGTTTAAAAGAGAAACAATTGTTTCTTCAGTTTTGATCTGCTAAGTTTCTCAGATATCATAATAGTAGTATGCTTAGTTAAGTAAATTCTAAGAAAAAAAATGAAAATGAGGGGTGGTGTTAGTCTGCAATTATCTATTCCACTTCACGCAAATAAAGAAATATTTCTGTATCTTTGCAAATGTCAGGTTGTCCAGAAAAGTTTTGTAGTCACCATCCTTGGGTTTCAAAAGTCACCTGAGTAAGGCTTTAGTCAATCTCATATTGCTTTGAATTTGGCTCTGCTCAAAGGTGTGGTGGAATTAGAGACCTCCAGAGCCCCTTTCAAATGAAATCTTTCTATGACGCTGTGGCTCTATTTATGAATAACAGGAGAAAGAAAGAAACAAGAAAAATTGCACAGTTCTAACAAAAAAATTCATTGTCCTTGTAGAGTGGTTGAGCCTTGTCTGTCAAAAGTTCCCATTTTTCCTTATCTGGTCCTCTGATGCCAAATGTTTAATCAACAGGTTTCAGTCACCTGCTATCATCATAAAACAAAATTTAAGAACCTGGAACCTGCAGCTGTCTTGTTGGTGTCCTTAGCATTAGTACAGACAGAAAAAGAATGTCCTTGAACTTACAGAGAAGTAATTAGTTTAAGGAAAGAAAATATTATTGTGGCATAAAAAATTTAAGCCTTGAGTCCCTTTAGGGAGGAATATAATTATTAGTGGTTACCGCAGATTCTGCAGATGAGTTTCTAATGTCCTGTCAGACCAGAAATCATTTCATGTTCTTAAAGGAGGAGGTACTGTCATATACTGCTCAGAGAGAAACACATCTTTGGCTGCGCTGTGCTGTACTGTACTGAGGAAAGTGCTTGCAAAGGTACACTTTTTCATTACACGGCTTCAGTTTTGGGGAGCTATTGCAGTGATTTATTTCTGAGTCTCTAGAAGCAACCCATTAAAGGATCCCTTATGCTGGACACCATAAATGTGGTGGGTTTTTTTAAGTAGTCCTGCCTTGAAATGAAAGCTGAATTGGAACTATTACCAATGGCAATGAGCAACAGCTCACTCTCTCTAAGCATATAGGTATAAATGGGCTGCTGTCACCCCTTCACTACTTGCACAGCTTTTGACATGCCAGCAGGTACAAATGGTCATGTATACAAGTCTCTTCTTATCCATGAGTAAACACACGTATAACATCTTCCTTTTCTTCCACAGATCCATCTTCTGCAGCTGCATACCATTGCTGCCTTCCCTCCATCCTCTCCTTTAGTACAATAGCTAATACTGTCTGACTTCATTTAGGTCGCCTTCCTTTCCTGCCATTCAGGGTTGCTCAGCTGCTCAGAGGCAGGATTGTGTGTCATGATTTTCTGGCAAAGAAAATAAGGAGTCTATTTTATTTTTTAGAACAAATGCATTCAGATTTAATTTTGTATTGTGAATATAGTACTTCTGCACAAATATTCCCTTGATGGTTACATCTGGCCAGGCATAAAACACCAGCAGCACATCAAACCTCTCCAGCCCTGGCCTTATTTACATTTACAACACACACAGTTTTCATATCCATTGAATCCTTTGGCTTTGTTCAGCTGACAAGTAAATGTTCCTATTATCGTAGTTTTGATAATGTGGATGCAGTTTCATGAGTATGCATGCCAGGAGCAGAAAGTAAATTAGCCATGAAGAAGTATCAATTTGAGTCAGAAGCATTCTCATAAAGGAGTTACCTAAAAGTCAAATTCCTCTGAACTCTTAAGTCAGATTTCATTAGTGGACAAAACCAACAAATGCCATTCAGCTTCATTGCTTGATGCACAACCCAGTCCCTTCTCTGGCACTCTTGGTGGCATGAGGCAGCTTTTCCTGTTGTGTTTTGCAGTCTAGATCCCTTCCAGTAGCTTCCTGGGTCGAGCACACCATGCACAACCACCTCTGCATTTCTAGGAATGTGTCTTCTTTGCAGTCAGCTCTAAAGCTTTACCTGGGCCTGCAAGAGGACACCTTCCCTCTCCTCCCCTCTCCATTTTCTCCAGCCTTCAAACACCTCACTGGTGTTGTTGGTCTAGTCCTTCCTGGCACGCTGGGAGCCTACCCAGGCTTTGTCTCCTGGTTAGCTTTAAGGGAAGCAGTGTTTCTTCCTCTCTGGAGGCCTCTACTCAATCTGGAGCATGGCAGCCACTAAAAAGTAAAGAGATACTCTCTTGACTTGAAGCACAGCCACCCTTTTTATAATAGGACATACCATACAGTGCATTAAATGATGAGCAAACCAGTAGAACTGTTCTAGCTTCATTCACAGTAATACAGACCCTTGAACAGGCATTAGAAAACCTTACTATGAAACAAAAAAGATCTCAAACTATGAAATAAGAATTTCTGGATGCTAAACTAATTTGGTCCTCAAGTGCCAAAATTCACCACTAGACTAAGTATTTCTTCTGTATTTTGTCAAATGGTTTAAAACATTAGCTTTCCAGATATGTCCACATGTATTTTTTCTCATCTACTATACTATGACACACTATTTAATATTTCTGGTTCTCTGACTGCCTAAATTCAGAATTAAATGTTTTCTCTGTTACTAGTTATGGCATCTTGAATCACACCTGATGGAGTTGAAGCAGATGAATGACAGACCATGGGACTGCTTCCCTCAATTCTACTTCTTGATAAATAGAAAACTCACTCTCTTGTTAACATCTGCACTTTCAAATGACTATTTCAAGTTTCTCCTCATAAAAGTGAAATAATAGGGAAAATGCAACATAAGTCAGCAGTGCTCCAGTAGAACACTCTAATTGTGGAAAATGATGAAGTGGGCAGCAGAGAGATGTGCTGAGTGTTGCTGCTGAACCTAGGTATCAAAAGAAATGTGCTGAGATAAGCAGCATCTTAAAAAAGGTTATGTTGTCCCCATTTGTTATTTCTTTTTACAATTTATTACCTTTCCCTTACCCCTTTCTCTGAGGAGGAACCAGACTAGTTTTCAAAGCCTTTAGGCTGTAGGTGTGTTTAGGATTAATTGCTGCAGTTCAGCTTCTGGGCTGTATGCCACCCACAAGGAGTGCAGCCTCCAACCAGTAGCCAGTGAGATGATTCCTGTAGCAAGAATGGCACTCCTGTCTCCAAAGGGTCAGAATATGCCTCCTCACAAGGCAAGAGGGCATAGGACAGAAGTGTTCAAGGGGCTGAAGCTTTGACCCTCCCTTGCCAACCGAATCATGCTGAAATTGTAAATCAACAGGTACAGAAGTCTGCATCCAGCTTCAAACAAATCCAAGCATCAAGTACACTGGATTTATTCTCAACCAATATCTCACTAGCAAAGCACGTTATTATGGTGATGAAGGAAATACACAATGGGTGCTTTATATTCCAGAGTCATGCTGCTATTTCTCCTGAAAGATTATGGGTGGTTCCATCACAGCATGCAGCTCTGATCACCGCAGCAGGAGGTCCACAGCTCTGGGAATGTCTGTATTGCACTGAGGAGACCCAGAAGTCTGCGACTGGTGAAAACGAAAGACCCATGTCTTTATATCCTCAGTTTGAAGGTGATCTCATGCATAAGATTGGAATGACAGGTAATCAGTGCCCAAGAATGGGTCATGTCACATCTTAAGGCTCCTGTGCTCTGGCTCCCCCCATGTAACCCTTCAGTGGAGAAATGGAAGATGTGAGATTTGGACACTGTCAATGTGCTGCTTTTCACAAGCATTAAATGCACACTGTCCTTCAAATTTTAGAGTGGTCATGTGCACAGTCGTTGCGCTGATTATACTGATTTGCTGGTGTTAGTGGCACTGATTTTGTGAAGGGAGATTGCATGAGACTACAGTTACTGGAATTGTTTACTTCTTCCCAATCATCACACTTTCTATTTTAAAAATAGAGTGTAGGTGAAGTAGACGGCATCATCCAGAGAGATGACAGGCGTTCCTACTGGAAACCTCATTCCGCATCCATGATATTAAGGTAAAAAAATGCAAGGAACATGGTATCTAGAAATCAGAAGTGATTATAAAAAATATAACACTGACATATTGATTTAAGAGAATTCAAATACTCTAACCAATTTGCTTCGGTAACTATTTTCTTTATGTCAAATAGGCAACACTATTTTCACCTTTAAAAGATCTCATTTGAGCAGAGTTCACACCAAGAAAGAGGAAGACATGAAAAAATGGAATACAAAGAAACATCCTGTAATCATTTTTAATTAGAATTTAAAGATAGAAAGCATAAATTAAGTAAAATGTTAGTAAAACACTTTATGTATTTTCAACATCAAATGAAGGAGCATTAGTCTCCTATAGAAGTCAGACTGGTTTTTTTCAGTGACTACATAGTTTCCAGAAAGCTACATATTAATTTCTGTTTGGTCCCTTTCTTCTGGAAAAAAGCTTTTGTGCCTCTGCAGCCAGGCCTCAACCTCTGCATTAATTTCTCTGCTCTGGCAAGTCTTCCCAAATTCTGTTACCTCTTCCTCATCTGCATGTCATCCATTGCTGATTTTATCTACTTTCTTGATTTCAGTCACCACATATGCCTAACAACAGCCATATACCTTTGTCAAATACAAGTATATCTTGTACTTCAGCGTTTCCTCTGTCATTGCCTCTTTCTCACCCTACTCTGAAGGTTTGCTATGAACTCAATCTGTACACATTACAAATTTATCATAACCACTCCTGCCTGCTGTGCTCCTCTATTCTACATTTCATCTTCTGCATAAGGGCCATAACAAGAGGAGAAAGGCATGAAAAGAGAAAGGCTCAAACAACCCTTTCATTATATAATGCAATTCACTCACAGCCTTGTGATCTGACAGCACTGATCTGAGAAGCTTGCTGGTTTTCTGGGGAATTTCCTTTGTTGTTTTATCCTCGACAGTCCTGTGCCCACCGTTTCACCTTCTAACAGAATTTGATGAAAAAGCTCTTTTCTAATCAAAATCATATGCAATGTACTTTTTCTGAATTCTGTATTTTAAACTTCTAAGCCAACTGGCTCGAAAGAGATTATTTTTCTCTGGAAAATCATCCTGTTTTCAAACTGAAATGGAAGTAACATACCATCTGAATGAAAAGGATCTGTATTTTTTGGAGTATGTAACGAAACTGAAGAGTCTTAAATTTTAGTGGAGTTTGGCTTTCCTTTATAAATGCTTTGATTTCATGTCAAATGTTGTATTCTTGAGTAGACTGCTGGAGAAGAAATGAATTGCAGGGATGGGAGAGAAAGGCTCATTTGGCAAAGTGGCAGGTAACTCAGTACATCTGCTTACTCCACGTAAGAGACTGACAGGATTTGCTGCATTCTGAAAGAAAAGCTAGTTAAAAATACTGCAATATGTCCCGCTTTTGTCCAAGTGCATTAATTCTTATTTGTAGTAAGAGATACAGGACAAAAGAAATAAAATCATATTAAATCTCTGAGCATTTCAAACTTTGTGTTGGCATTCATTCCTAATTGAAAGAGTTCCAGTCAGTTTTGTACAGATTTTGCCTTGATGACAATAATTATTAGCTCAAAGAAAATGCCTACTTCTATAATACAGGCTATCATACATCATTTTTTTTTCCCAGACAGCTGCTCTTTTTCTTTCCTCTGAACACATCCAGGCACATTTTTGATAGCTGCAGCCTGGAGCCAGCTTTTGTTTTTCCTGTGAGGAAAGTTAGGAAAGGAGGTGGAATCAATGACAAATGGATGCTGAAAAGTAATCTGAGTCCAGGGGTGGGGGAGGAAGGAAGAATTATCAGCAATTTTAAAATAGAAAGAAAGGGAATTGTAGAACAACTGCAGACAGTAGACACGTGGGCTGAGAATGGGGGCTGAGAGCAAAGGGGTGGAGGGAGGTATAAGTGGGAGCAGAAGCTGCGTGTTGGGAGGAGATAACAGGATGAATGTGGGGACTGTGATGAGCAAGCAGGTGCAGACCTGTGGTCAGAAAGACATGCACCAGCACATGCTGGGGGCTGACCGGCTGGAAAGCAGCTCTGCAGGAAAGGACCTGGGGGTCCTGGTGGACACGAAGTTGAACATGAGCCAGCAATGTGCCCTTGAAGTAAAGGTGGCCAACAGTATCCTGGGTTGCATTAGAAGAAGTGTTGCCAGCAGGATAAGGAAGCTGATCCTTCCCCTCTCCTCCAGTGTTGGTGAGGCCACACCTGGCACGCTGGGTCCAGTTCTGGGCTCCCCAGTACAAGAGAGAAATTAAGCTACTGGGGAGAGTCAAGTGAAGGACCACAAAGATAAGTAAGGGACAGAAGCATTGCTTATATGAGGAAAGGCTGAGAGAGCTGGGACTATTCAGGCTGGAGAAGAGAAGACTCAGTGGGATCTCATCAATGTATATTAATACCTGAAAGGAGAGTACAAAGAAGAGAGAGTCAGGCTCTTTCCAGGAGTGCTCAGTGACAGGGTCAGAGGCAATGGGCACAAACTGATACATGGGAGAGCTTTTTCACTGTGAGGGCAAAGGTTTCTAACAGTCATTTGGGCTTACCATACTCCTGACAACATGCTCACCTGCTTTCATACACACATACACATACAGTCCCTGCTCCTGTAATCACATACTGCAGAGTTAAAAACATTGTGAACTGAAAGGAAGCTTGAAATAACGCTTATTATACTGACTGCAACACAACAGCTTTAACAATACAAAATATTGTCACCAGTGGTGACACATTTTTGAAAGTTTGTTTGAAGTAAATCTGAAAGGCAAAATCCAAACCCACAGCTTCTTTTCCATTTTATCAGTTTTGACCCTAACATATCATGGGTCACCCAGTGCTCATTCGCTATTCTTACTGGCATTTTTTAAGTTTTGCTTTGGTTTAATTTCCCTTTTTATAACCTCATGTTGCTTTAATTCCCTTTAAGTATTATTTTTATGACAGATATATCTTATCTTTTTTGAGAGGCAGCGACTTATTAGCACAACAATTCCTTGTGATAAACAGTTGTGTAAATGGAATGAATTATTTCTAAGAACAACTTGAGAGGGATATCAGTGAAAAAACTCAGTCACCATGTTTCTTCTACTGGAAACCTTGTACTCACTTCTTCTGTGCCCTATTTCTCTCCAGTTTTCAATTACTATTAATACTTGATTACTAAATTATTACAGCTTCTTAATTTTTCCAGACAAAATCAGCCTCCAGTGGGCTCAATACTACAGGCATGTAAAAGGAAAGGCCTAAAAGAGTCAAATCTAAAAAAAGAGTTCCTCCCACCCATTTACTTCTTTTCTCTCAAATTCTCATAGCCTTGTAGAAAACTTTCTCATCTGGTCAGGACACAGCAAACTGCATGGCATCCCAAAAACCAGATATCTTAAGCTTCTGCAGAGCTGCTATTTACTTTCTTGGAATGCCCTCTAGCAGGCTATGTCTAGTGCAGGAATCCAACCAAGCCTTGAAGCATAAACTACTGAGACCGAGACAATATCTTAAGAACTTGGAGAACAGGGATGGATGGAACAGCATGGGATGCAACAATGGTGAGATAAAAGCATTGGCTTACTCCCAGACATCAGGCCTCAATTCCTGAGTTGGAATGGTGGCAGGAGAATCCTAGTATTTTTAGTAGAAACCAGTACAGCTCTTTCCCTTAAAGTGGTAAATTAAAATCTATGGAAGGTCTGAAGTCATTGAGGGGAACTAACTCTGGGAAGAATGACCTGCCCTGCCTAAAGCAATCTCCTTAGAAAGCTGCCTGGAAAATAATAGGGAAAACACACATTGCAAGAGGAAAAAGGCACCATGAAATACATCAAAAAACATGGTTTTGTGGTCAGAGGACACAACAGCTGCAGTTACAGCATGGCTATGACAAGTTTTCTTAAGAAGTCAACCCAGTTTTAGAAATATGGAATTCTTTCAACTTATCACCCAATAATTCATGAAACAAGCTTCAGATCTCACTGGTTTTTGTAGTTCTGCCAGACACAACTCAGAAGACTGCTTAAGAATAGCAAATAGCATGATAGATGTACTGAACTACTTGGCGAATTCTTGACTTGCTGAGGTAAGGAGGCGAGGCCCAGTGGAGATGACATACAGGTCACTCTGGCACAGCTTCTGCAATTGAGAGTGGTACTTCTCACACAGATGTGGCACACTGTTGCTGCTGACTTGTCTTAGGGGACATTGCTCTTAATACTGAGGGAAGATGATGAAAGCCCCTCATATTTGGGTAAGGAAATGTGTTTGCAAGCAGTACCTTTGTACTATATAAGGGGATTTGTCTGCAAAATAAAATTAAATTGAGGGATGAAGGAAGAGTGAAAACATCATCGTGAAGGACAAAACTTCTCAACTGTGGAGGTTTCATACTGAATTTCATATAGCAGCCCAACCAGGAGAGTCTGATTTCTTCTGAGCCATTGAAGTAATACAGGCAGTAAATTACCTGAGTCTTACTTCAGGGAAACCATATAAATCCTCCGGAGCAAAACCACAAAATGTGAGAGGATGCTCCATTAGGGTGGCAATCTGCTCCTTCAGATCTGCATGGCCTTTTTTAATCAGGGTTTACTATCCTTGACTGCAGACTTGCAACAAAGAGTTCAGATGCAGAGTTGCATTTCGCCCTTCTTGTTTCAAGCTCATGGGGCACACAGGGCTGGAATAATTGATGCAAATATTTGGGAGAAGGACACATGCACAGTAAAATTACACCTGGATTACAGAGCAAACAAAATTACTGAGTCCTGTAGAATCCTGAATATTTCTTGGACAAAGGATACCTGAGGTTGATGCTGAATGTCTAGCTGCAGTGTGCTCACCCTGCTGTGCATGAAAGAGAAACAGTAAGAGGAGGTTTCAGTACCCCAAGCTCACACTGAGATGTGTTTCGCTAGCACCAAGGATGGAGCAGATTCAGCTTTCAGAACTTTAAAGCATGACTAGGCCCAAATCTAGGGCGCAGATCTGGATAGAAAGGCTTTGTAATTCATGCTGACAGCCAAGCTACAGACCTGAACTTCCTAGTTCTGAAAGGGTTTGGATCTAGGACTTATAGCTAAATACTGTATAAAAACACCTGAAACAAAGAAGTGGGAGAAACACCAGTGATTAAGCAGGTCACAGACTCTAATGGAACAGGATTATTATCGCTGCATTTGTACTGCTCCTTTGGAGCATTCCTGCAAGCTTCCTAGATGACAGTAATTCAGGAGTGCCTACAACAAAGGCCAGCTGGCACAAACTTGTCCAAAAGCACTAGCTTTATGGTGGAGTTTTTTCAGCTGATCCAGTTACTTGTCTTTTCCCGGCCTTGTGTTAGTGTTTGTCTCTTCTTTGCAGAAGACTGTCATCCCTTTTGGAACAACAGCACCCTGATAGCTTCTTGATGCTGAACTTTGCTGATGCTTTGATTTATCTGCTGGATATCTCTTGGGACTCTTTCCCTGTGTAGCTGGTACAACTAAAGCTGATATGATTAATTTCTCCATAGGTGTCCTGGATGTTGACTGTCACTGGCCTTGACCTTAAACACCTGCCCTGAATCCTGCCCCATTCCTTGTCAAGTCTTTAACCAGCCTGGCCAATGCGTTGTTCAAAACCTCTAGGCAAATAAGCATATTGTATAATCTGATGTCTTTGTTCATCCCCTTTTCCAGCTATCTACCTTTCTCAACACCTTAATTTTTCCCTGAATGCTTCTTTCTTCTTAGTATAAGTTTTAACTAAGAACTTCACATACCTCAAAGAAGTAAAGATACATTTTACCATATTCAAGCTTATTTCTACTAGTTAGAACAGGTACTGATGTTGTCCAGATTAACCAGAATATCTGTTAAATCATGGTGAGTCCTAAAGTTATAGTTACCTAGCAGAAGCCATGTTACGTATAAGAAATAGTCAGTAGATCTCTTTTCCCCTGTGGCAATTATCACTGCACTTATATTGCCTCCAGCATCTCAACCAAACTGCACATGTTCCTACCTTGGTTCTCTGCTATGTTGTCTAACATGTATTGTCCTGTTCCCAGGAGATGTTTTAGTGAGTGATCTCACTGAAGGAAATCATGGGCACTATTGGACTGTGACGATGAGCAGCTGAGAAGGGTAGACTAGGTAATACTGTATATGACCTCTAGCAAGTATTTTCAAAAATATTCTCTGCTACAAGATGAATATTGAAGTGGCTTGTACTTGCCACTATGATATGCATCAAGCATACAGCGACAAGTGGTTCAGTGGTACAGGATGTATTTGTGAAGGCATTCACAGAAAACAGCTGGGTGTCTTGGTGAGCTCCACAATCTGCCTCTGAAATGGTCAAATCAAGGATCTTATGCTTTTCTTGAACACATTCACCTGATGTATGTCACCAGAGATGGAGCTTATCTGTTCTCTTTTGCCATGTTCCTGCTGAGAGATGTACTGATGAAAAAAAAGATAGCTTACTTAGTTTACTAGAAATCCTGGAGATAATGTCTCTCTCTTGCTCAAAAAAAAAGTCTCAGAAATATAAAACACGAACAGAATTAAAAATAGATTAAATATTTTGGTCAGGCCTACTGGTTAAGATCTCAGAGAGCAAAAGCACATGTTTCTTAATGACACAAAGAATAAAATCTAACTATGAAAAACAATAAATTTTTTGTTTGAGGCCATGAAAAATCAGTACTGACATTGGTTTCTATAGCTGAGTTAATGGTTCACGTGTTTAAAATCAATAGTATAGCGGAGGAATTTAATGTCTTGTAGCAACAAAAACCTGACATACAAAAGCTTACCTATTCCTTGCATCTGCAGTTACCAGGGGAAGCAGAGAAATAAATCTGCCCTGGGAGGTTGAAAAGCATGAAACAAGCACAGGACTAGTGATTCCGCCTTTGGTCTGTGCATGCTTAGGCTTCTAAAGATGGCATTCAAGGAGGATAAAATGTACTGTATTGTGGTGAGAAAGCACAGCACCTGGTGAAGTGGGAACAATGACCAAAGTCTGTACTCAAATAATGTAATTATTTGGCAACCCAGAAATTGCAAAGGTGGTCAGGATACAGAAACTCCAAAGTCAAATTAGAAGATCAGCCACGTTTAAGAAGATAGGAAACTATTAAGCAATAGGTGATATTACCTACTATTAATAATTATTAATTGAATGTTTAATTAGGGGGAGTCATCTGAATTCCACTGTCTTTGCACAGAAAAATGATTTAGAGTTATTCATGTTATGTCCATGTATGCACTCTAACAGGGTCTTGTTTTCACTGTTTTAACTGTTTCATTCCAGACATGAAGAAAGCATACTTAACATTCTGCATGTGAGTCACTTTGTGGCCCTGATAGCATGCCATACATGGTTAAAGAACATGACTTTGCATATTAAAATGCATTTTCTAGAAAAGCACACTAAGATTCACTGGGTAATTAACTTACATTTCTTCTTGCAGTGTCAGAGAAGACACTGTTGAAATTTACTTCATCTTAAGAAAGTGAAATTTGGAAGCTGTAATTGGTAGCAGGGTTGGCCAGAAAACAATTACTTGATTTTACACAAAAATAGTACTTGACATCTGTGTCACAAAAAACTACACCAGGTTTTCATGAAGAAGCTGTGGGTAGAGAAAGAAACCAAAGTACCGATGTTCTTTAAGGATATACACCAGCTGGTTTTTGAATTTTTCTTGCTGGCTCTTATTCCTTGTATTTGATTAAAACATTTACTGGACCAGGAAGAGACTGAACTATTAATTAAGTGTCTTTGTTTGGGATCTAGGAAGTCACTGGAGCAGATAATGAAAGAAAATACTTCATTAAAAATATACTAATTTTTTCAATTAACAGCTTAACACCAACTCCAGTCAAATAGGAACCTGAAATTAGGAACTGAAGTAATTGAAAAAATTACTTAACAATAACAGAAAGTCTGACTAGAAAACTTTAAGCTGAGATTTAAAATCATTGTTACCAACAATGTCATGAGGAACAGCCCCAAAATATTTATTATGCTTAATAACATACAGTTCCTAATGCTATATACACATACATTGACATCTGGTTATTTATTAAGTAAACTTCTGATTATTTTATTTACATATAACCTATTATATTAGTGGAGTCTAACATTCAAGTAGTCTAACAAATCAGGCATGGAAATACAATCAAAATCTCCATTTGGTTTTTAAAGGAGACAGAGGGAGTTCTGTTAAGCATTTTAGACTGGCAAAACCTGTCTATCACATTATAATTGGCTCTAATTAATACTGCCAGAAGCTACAGCTATAAAAATCCTTACCAAACACTGAGTCACACTTAAACTGGTGCAAAATCCTTCTTTTGTCCAAGCAAACATTAAAGAAAATCACTTCCAATGTGTTCCTTAAATCTGAGAGTTGATTGATGGCTAGAAGTGAAGACAAACATATGAGCAGAGGGGAAACCATTTTGCTGAAATGTAGGCTATGATGTATTTTCCTAAATGGTCAAGATAGATGTGAAAATCTGTCAATTATATTGCATCTAGAATGCATGTTTGTATGTTTAGCCAGAACAAAAGAGTTAAGCACCATCCTTTTAAAGATGGAAAAGTGAGACATGAAGAAGTGTGTCTTCAGAGGGACCTGGACAGGCTGCAGCTATGGGCCAAGGCCAATTATATGAGCTTCAACAAGGTCAAGTGCCAGGTACTGCACCTGGGCTGCAACAACCCCATGCAAAGGTACAGGCCTGGAGAAGAGTGGCTGGAGAGCTGCCTGGCAGAAAAGAACCTGAGAGTGCTGGTCAACAGCCGGCTGAACATGAGCCAGCAGTGTGCCCAGGTGGCCAAGAAAGCCAACAGCATCCTGGCCTGTATCAGAAATAGTGTGGCCAGCGGGATTAGGGAAGTGATTGTCCCCATGTACTCGGCACTGGTGAGGCCACACCTGGAATCCTGTGTTCAGTTCTGGGCCCCCCACTACAAAAATGACATTTAGGGGCTGGAGCAGGTCCAGAGAAGGGCAACGAAGCTGGTGAAGGACCCGGAGCACAGGTCTTATGGGGAGTGGCTGATGGAGCTGGAGTTGTTTAGCCTGGAAGAGGAGGCGGAGGGGAGACCTCATCGCTCTCTGCAACTCCTTGAAAGGGGGTTGGAGCGAGGGGGTGGCTGGTCTCTTCTCCCAAGTGAAGGACAATAAGACAAGAGGGAATGAACTGAAGTTGTACCAGGGGAAGTTCAGGCTGGCTATTAGGAAATTTTTTTTTATGGAAAGGGTGGTGAGGCACTGGAACAGGCTGCCCAGGGAGGTGGTAGCATCACCGTCCCTGGAGGTGTTCAAAAAATATTTGGATGTAGCCCTTGGGGTGGTGGAGTTGGCAGTTCTGGGTTCACCAAACTGATTCTATATAATGAGCCTGTGTTATAGGCTGTAAGATAATTCAGCCAGCCCTGAAGCACATGAAAACAATGGTGCAAAACAAACATGATATAAAAAGCCTTAGCCATCACACACAGAAACTTTATCCAGAGAGGTACACAGTGCTCCTGTCCAAGCACAGTTCAGAAAGAAACTGGCAGCTGCTGGAGGCTGGAGACACACTCTGTGAGAGGAACTCTACACAAAACAGAGGTACCTACACCTTTCAGAACTGTGGCCCATGGACACAGGGCAGGCACCGGGCAAAGAAGTGTACAACTTTAATGGGAGAAAGCTTTAGTTTGAGTAGATGAGATTGGTACCCTTCACTTACTGCCACTTGGCCCTGATGCACCTGTCAGCGCTGGAATTTAGTCTCTTGACCACTGTAGAGAGACTTACAGGGCAGGATGGCTTTGGGTCTTTGGAGTATGCAGAGTAGCTCCTAAGTACATATACTCAGGTAGAACAAGTTGCCATTGCTGGGAGATGAAGTAATTTGTTAAAAGCAGTATCAAACCAATTGGGGAGGGTGGGGGGTGGCAGTGAGATTTAAAAATCAGCTGATTCTCTCAGAAAGCATCGGGTTGTGTCCAAAATGTGTGTACCTTACGACAGTCCTGTTTGTCCTGTCCAGAATCATAGAATCACA
>VZRW01002626.1:0-10555 GCA_013398125.1 Aegotheles bennettii
AGGCCTAATTGTTAACTACAGTATTTTATATCTATATTCTTAATGAAAATAAGATCCACAGAATCTTAGAAAAGGAATTTTCAATGCAGAGCTGTATTGAATTGGTAAACTGCAACACAAGACTGGCACAACATAGGTAAATGTATACCAATTTCCCTCTATGTGATGCAAGCATGCTACTTTCCCACTAATTTAAATTACTTCTGATCACTATGAGCCGGAATGCATACCTGAACCTTAAACTGCACGTTAAGAATAATGCCTTACTCTAGAAATTAAATCTAATGAAGTGCAATAACCAAATCATATCTGCTACTTTATTTTTTTTAAAAATGCAAAAATTAAGATGTCAATCTTTCCTTTGATGTGCCCTTCCCCTTACCACAAAAATGAAAGGAGTGACTTATTTGGCAGCTTACAGGTTGTTTTGCCCAAGTTAACCGTTATTAATTTACAATGGGGTTTCTATATTATACACTGCAAGTCCCTGCTCCTAATACAAGCAACAAGCTGCATTTTAACTGTACTAACTTAGATTGTTTAGCTATTCATTAACATGCAAATTACCTAGGTATCTCATCAAGCAGGATGAAATAATGTAGAAACCCCTTACTTAAAAAAAAAACCATAAAAGAAAAAAAGAAAGCCTTTTACTGTTTGTGACCCTAATTCTTAGGTTTCATTTATTGTGCGCAAAATAGTTTTCCTCTTTACGTATCCATATGGTTCAATTATATGTTTTTTTATTTTGATACAATTCCCCACAATAGTCCAGAATGTGCTGTTTCATTAACAGATTTTTTTTTCTTCTTCACATCCAGTGCAGAGTTGTAATAGGAGACAGATTTCCACCCACAAAGGCTCCAGATGTTAAAACATTTCCCAACATCGGCTTAATACAGTGATGGCAACACCTCCCTCCCACCCCTCCCAGTAGGGTTGGGATTGTACTGTATTCCCTACTGGTTTACCCTTCCCCCCAGTAAAGGGTAACATTTTCCCTGGGTGCAGAGGCTCCCTCATAATCTCCCAGACTGAAGGACCTGCAAAAGAAAAGATAGAGGTATAGTTAAATCTTACCTTGAACCTTAACTGAACCTTAACCAGATCTGTGCATAAACAATGAGCTTTCTTTGCCTTTATTAAGCAGCAGGTGCCAACCTTTAACTTAAAAATGAATTTATGCCTAGATTTTCCCATTTAAGTCTGTTAAGAAAAGAGCCCATTTGTATCAGGTAAATTATTATTCATGATAGAAGAATGTATGCTTTAAAAACTGACAGTTTCACTACTGTGGCTAAGCTTAGATTTAAGATAAAAGCAGTCCTATATATTCTAACAAGTTTTTCCATTTTTTGCACAAAATTATGAGGTAGTTATGACACTGAGAAAGCATATTAAACATATCTGCTACTGACCTAACAACTTTGCTTTTAGGTGGATTAAACAAGATAGCCATAGTGCCTCCTCAGTTCAAACTGAGAATAATAGCTAATACTATCACTTTGGATTCCTGTCCATTAGAAGTAGAAAACACCCTTATGTCAGAACTAAAATGCCCTCATTAATACATAAATGTTTGAAATCAGTTTAGTTTTCATCCATTGTTCAGATTAAACATGTAATTCAAACAGAATTTCTTACGTCACTGACTTTGAAAAAAAATCTTAGGCTGACTTTTAAACAGTTGTCCATTCAACAATAAAACAGAATTGCATGATTCACTCCCATAATTACAAAAATTCTACAGCAAGTATCAAATTTATATAAAGACTGACTGAATAAACTTAATTCACCCTCTTTTTTTGGGTAATATCGTAATCTTTTCACAGTATCAAACTACACATGGGAAATCTGGTTCATACAGTGTGCACTGATAGCATACAAATCAAGGTGGTATAATGTAACTATTCTAGAATCCATTATCACTGTTCTTCACTGAAGTTGAATCATTCTCTGCACAGAACTGTAACAAGTCTGAACTGGTGTACAAAATGGAACATGGGAATAATGGAACACATCAGCCTCCCAGAAACATCCAACTCTACAGTTAAGAGTTACATATTAGCATTACATCCTTTACTCAGTGCACAGATTATCTAGTACGTGGTTAGGAGTACATTGGACTTCTCACGGCTGAAATGTATTAACAAACTTGCTTTCCTATCCTAGAGGAGTATTCCTGCTTAGACCACATCTGCCATCTACTAATTCATAAGACATAAAGGAGCCTGTGTCTTTAGTATGATGGCTTGAGGATGATATTCATTACTTTGCTTATTAAACTTGAACTGGCAGTTTGTTATACATACACTTCCAACATTATCTTGATATGCTACCATGTATATCATACACCCACTTTTTCTTTCTTTCTCTCTGTAAAAATAAAATAACAGAGTCAGACAATTGCTTTTGCTACAGCTGCCATCATTTAGGTATACCATCATCCCTTTTTTTCCTTCTTATAGGAAGGAAAGATATCTTACCCAGATTACCTGAAAAATTGTAGTCTGATGAATTAAGTTTCATATAATGCAATCAGGAAGGAAGTTAGTTATGCAGCTCTGTTTAGCAAGGTAGTTTTGTGTGCTTACCTCTAATTATGGGACTGCAGCTACAGTGCATGAGGTTAAACTCCATAGTAAGCTGCAAGGCGCTCTTTTAAGGGAAGAGGAAACTGGTCAGAGAAACGCCTCCAATTCTCATCCCCAACTTGATTTTTAAATCCATGAAGAATCTACAAATCAGAGGGGAGAAGTCAAGATAATCACTAAACAAAAGACACATTATTTACTTGAAATGTGCCGTAATCCACAAACTGCTGTACTGTACATCTGTCCATTTGAATTCTGTGGTTTAGTACTGAAATGTTAGTAAGAAAAAAAGGAAATCTAGTAACGTCTGTTTTATTGGAACTGTTTTTTTCTTTTAAGAGTGAGATACAGAATACAGCTATCCACACAAATTAGTGTGTGTCTATGTATGTATGTGTGTATTTTTAATGAGAAAGGTAACTTACAAACTAGAGTTAGGCCATTTCAGAATGCTAAACATTTTATCAATTGACACAGTTTATAAATGTTAAGACTACTGTATTCACATTTCTTTTTTAAATGTGTAGTATGTTGTGGGAAAAAAGCGGAGACAAAATTGCAGCCAGCATTTAACAGAAGGAACACCTGTCTGTTTCTAGCACAAATACAAAAGCATTCTGTGAGAACTGTGTTTTTCCCATGGACCCTGTAAGACAACTCACTAAAAAGGAAGCTTTTAAAATCTTTTGTGTTTTGAAAGAACGGGATCCACAGCCACTGGCAGTCAAAACCCAGCAAAACAGGGAAAAAAAATAATCTACAGGTCCAGTCTGGACCTTTCAACATAATAAATTAACTGAAAACTATGAAAATTAAATAATACTATCAAAAAGGACTTAGTGTGTTACCTCTGAACACAGCAGGTTAAAAGGCAAACATTAGAAAGAACAAAATCAGATTAAATGGCTTCTCCTCACAGGAAATTATGCAAAGAGAATTTCAAGTTTTACTTTTCTTTTTTAAATTCAGTCATACTGAATTGTGGAACAGTCCGTCATGAACACATCCTCACAGAAAACCCGATATCACAGAATTAGAGAATGACAAGGGTTAGATGGGCCCTCTGGAGATCATCTAGTCCAATCCCCCTGCAAAATCAGGTTCACCCAGAGCAGGTGGCACAGGATCGCACCCAGACAGGTCTTGAATGTCTCCAGAGAAGGAGACTCCACAGCCTCTTTGAGCAGGCTGTTTCAGTGCTCTGTCACCCTCAAGATAAAGAGGTTTTTCCTCATGTTCAGATGAGGAAAACAACTTCCTGTGTTCCAGTTTGTGCCTGCTGCCTCGTGTCCTGTTGCTGGGCACCACTGAAAAGTAGCTGACTCCATCCCCTTGANAATAATACTATCAAAAAGGACTTAGTGTGTTACCTCTGAACACAGCAGGTTAAAAGGCAAACATTAGAAAGAACAAAATCAGATTAAATGGCTTCTCCTCACAGGAAATTATGCAAAGAGAATTTCAAGTTTTACTTTTCTTTTTTAAATTCAGTCATACTGAATTGTGGAACAGTCCGTCATGAACACATCCTCACACAAAACCCGCTATCACAGAATTAGAGAATGACAAGGGTTAGATGGGCCCTCTGGAGATCATCTAGTCCAATCCCCCTGCAAAATCAGGTTCACCCAGAGCAGGTGGCACAGGATCGCACCCAGACAGGTCTTGAATGTCTCCAGAGAAGGAGACTCCACAGCCTCTTTGAGCAGGCTGTTTCAGTGCTCTGTCACCCTCAAGATAAAGAGGTTTTTCCTCATGTTCAGATGAGGAAAACAACTTCCTGTGTTCCAGTTTGTGCCTGCTGCCTCGTGTCCTGTTGCTGGGCACCACTGAAAAGTAGCTGACTCCATCCCCTTGACACACGTCCTTTATATATGGATAAGATTCTCTCTCAGTCTTCCCTTCTCCAGGATAAACAGACCCAGGTCTCACAGCCTTTCCTCATAACAAGAGATGCCCTAGTCCACTCATCATCTTTGTAGCTTTCTGCTGGACTCTCTCCAGTAGTTCCTCATCTTTCTTAAACTGGGGAGTCCAGAACTGGACACAGTATTCAGATGTGGCTTAAGTAGGACAGAGTAGAGGGGAAGGATCACCTCCCTTGACCTGCTAGCCACACTCTTCTTAAGGTTTCCCAGGATGCCATTGGCCTTCTTGGCTACAAGGGCACATTGCTGGCTTGTGCTTAACTTGTTGTCCACCAGGACTCCCAGGTCCTTCTCCCCAGAGCTGCCTTTCACCAGGTCGGCCCTTAACCTGTGCTGGTGCCTGGGGTTATTCCTCCCTAGGTGCAGGACCCTACACTTGCCCTTGTTGAACTTCACGAGGTTCCTCTCTGCCCAGCACTCCAGCCTGTCCAGATTCCACTGAACGGCAGCGCAGCCTTCTGCTGTACCAGTCACTCCTCCCAGTTTGGTACCATCAGCAAACTTGCTGAGGGTATGCCCTGTCCCTTCATCCAAGTCATTGATTAATATGTTGAACAGGACAGGACCCATTACTGACCCCTGGGGGACACCACTAGCTACAGGCCTTCAACTGGACTCCATGCCACTGATCACCACTCTCTGAGCTCTGCCATCCAGCCAGTTCCCAATCCACCTCACTGTTCACACATCTAGCCCATGTCTCCTAAGCTTCCCTAGGAGGATGCTATGGGAGACTGTGTAAAAAGCCTTGCTGAAGTTGAGGTAGACAATCTCTGCTGCTCTCCCCTTACCTACCCAGCCAGTCATGCCATTATGGTAGGCTATCAGACTGGTCAAGAATGACTTCCCCATGGTGAATCCACATTGACTACTCCTGATAACCTTCTCCTCCATGTTCTTAGAGATGACATCTAGAACGAGCTGTTTGATCGCTTTACCAGGGATGGAGGTTAGGCTGACTGGCCTTTAGTTTCCTGGGTCCTCCTTCTTGCCCTTTCTGAAGCCTGGAGTGACACTTGCTTTCTTCCAGTCCTCAGGCACTTCTCCTGTTCTCCACGACCTTTCAAAGATAATGGAGAATGATCTAGCAATGACATCTCCCAGCTCCCTCAGCACTTGTGAGTGCATCCCATCACGGCCCATGGATTTGTGGGTGTCCAGTTCCCCTAAATGATGTACTACCCAATCCTCCTCAACCAAAGGAAAGTCTTCCCTTCTCCAGACCTCTCCTATGCCCAGGGTTTGCATCTCCTGAGCGCTGACCTTAGCAGTAAAGCCTGAAGCAAAGAAGGCACTCACTAACTCCACCTTCCCTGTATCCTTCGATATCAGGGCACCTACATCATTCAGCAGTGGGGCCACATCTTCTCTGGTCTTCCTTTTGCTACTGACGTACTTGAAGTCGTCCTTCTTGTCCTTGACATCCATTGCCAGATTTAATTCCAAGTGGGCCTTAGCCTTCTTCACTGCATCCCTGAATACTCTGACGGTGTTACTGTGTTTCTTTCAAGTGATCAGACCCTTTTTTTCACATTCTGTAAACTTTCTTCTTCCATTTGAGTTTTTTCAGAAGCTTAACCATGCAGGTCTCCTGCCTCCTTTGCTTGATTTCTTATTCATAGGATTGCACTGATCTTGAGCTTGGAGGAAGTGGTGCTTGAATATTAACCAGCTCACTTGGACTCCCCTGCCTTCTAGACCTCTAATCCATGGGATTCCTCCAAGTCAGTCTCTGAAGAGGCCAATGTTAGTTCTCTTGAAGCTGCAATCCTCCTTGTTGCTCTGCTTCTTCCATGCAGGACACTGAACTCTACAATCTCATTGTCACTGTAGCTAAGGCTGTCCCCAACTTTCACATCCCCAACCAGCCCTTCTTTGTTTGTTAGCACAAGGTCCAGCTGCACACCTCTCCTCACTGGCTCCTCCACCACCTGTGTCAAAAAGTTACTATTAATGCTCTGCAGGAACCTTCTGGATTGTGCGTGGCTGGCTGTGTTGCCTTTCCAGCAAATATCAGGGTGGTTAAAGTCCACTGTGTGCTGCTGGTACAGTTCTTCCTTAAAGACCTTGCTTGTGAGTGCCTGTAGCTATTAAAGCTTTATATCTGGTTTTTGGTTGTGATACTGGAAGGTGGAGTCTGAAGCAGAGTCCTGCTTTTGTGGGTCACCAGGGTCCAAGGTGCCTCATTTTCAGTGGTGTCTCCTACAGGAACATGGATATGAAACCACCTATCTCCATCTTGGTTCCTCTAATACTGCACAGTCAATGTCAAAGCTAAAGCTTGTGGTACCAAGTTCACCCTCAACACAACATTCTTAAGCAGAGCTGTTCTTAAATAGGATGTAGCAATAGCGATATGACAGTGTCACCAGTTAACTGACTGCTTTTTTCCCTGAAAGACATTCAACAAGCAGGCTCAGCTCTTTGCTAACCCAAAGACAGATTAGTCAGCTGCCAAGAAACTACTGAAAATCTAAGAATGCTCAGCTATGACAAAAGGAACACTTAAAGTCATCTTCCACTAGAGTTTTAGCAAGTGAGCTTCAACTACAGTCTTCAGACACCTTCTTTTTATAAAAACTTAAAATTCTTGGGGTATGTGTCAAATTTAACACTGGCAGCTCATCTACCCATGCCCTTGGAAGTTGTATTTTCTCTCTCAGCTCTAGTGCTAAAAAACAAAACAAAAAAAGAAACACTGCACAACCCATTTTTTCCCCACTGTTCCTGAAAGGCGTAATTCCTATTGGAAAAGACATCTAACTTGAGTACAGCAATCACATACTCATGAGAAAATAATTTAAAACCTAAACACAATGTCACTTGAAGAAAGCTTTGTCTCCTTTCTTGCATGGCAAAAAGCACAAGAGAATCCACTTTAAGAAGCAAGGATGTCCTTATGCCAAGTGACGAAGAACCATTGTGTCTAGTTTGATTTCACTAGATCCCACACGGATAATTAGGAAAGAATCTAAAAAAAGAGGAGCCTAACTTACTGAAGCAAGTATTTAATGCTGAAGGACCAGTGCAGAAATGTGCACTGAGACTGCTTTAGACAATCACACAGCACCCAGGACTTTCTTTTAAGCTTGTAAGAATTCGCTGTTTAGTTCTGCTGATGCTGTAATACTCACAGCTGGGCATTTCCTGGACTTGATGTTCCTTCAAAGGAGACCAGTTATCTGATAAGCTAAGCAGGACAATGAGATTTCTATCTTTGCTCTTAAAGATGGGAGACTAAAGTTCTAGCTTGTTCTGATGCTCACAAGTGGCATTTCTTGAGGAAAAAGTGCTGATACTGACCCACAATCAGTAACAGAGGATCCAAAACAACCACCAGTATGATATACTTTTATATTAGAAACCTTACCTTACAGAACATGTCTCGGAGGTCATCTTTTGGGCTAATCCATGATGCAACAGCATCGCAAAAAAAAATAAAGTCCTATAAGATTGAACAATCACATAGGTTAGAAACCTCAATTATAGTTCTGAAAACAGCGCTTCATGTCCTTTCTATGAACTATGCAGGGTCTTTGATCCTAATTCACAGCTGCTTTTGCTTTTACGTATTTATTTTCCAGTTAATCCAGACTATAAAGGCAAGTTATTGTACACCTAAGCATTCAGAAATAGAAATAGCTGAGTGTACGAATAGCTTTGTTTAATCAGGTTTTTGATTAAATAAAACCACAGTTAAAAAAAACCCAAAGCAGTTCTCCCCTCCTACACCACTCCTGTCTAATGTGAATTCTTTTGGCATGTAAACCAAGCTCAAGAACCAATCACCTTAATAACAAGCAACAAACTCAAGACCGTAGTTGCAATACTCTCTCACACATTTACAGTTGGAGAAACAAGCTGTTGTATTTCTTTAAGGAGAGCCAGAAGTTTTTTTTGGGACACACAGAATGTTTATCACACAGGATCAAAACTACAGCCACCCCACAATCCCTATACTTAGTTCATCTGCTGTCATGCATTACCTCCTACTACAGCATTCAGACATCAGACTTTAATCACTAAGTTGATAATGCACACATTTGTGGGTAGCAACTGAGGCTAACAACCACAGAGAAGAAGAGGTGGGATAATGAAGACAGTCCTTAATTATCCCCTCCCCTTAAGCTACGTGAAAGAACAAATGCACAGCAGAAGAGGGAAATGCCAAGTACAGAATAAGGCATAAGTGAAATGAACTGAAAATTTCAAAACAAGGTAGAGGCTCAGTTCTTCAGGAAGAATTATTCCAGGCAAAGGAGAAGGAAAATCACCACAATATTCCTCATTGAAAATAGTAAATCAGTACAGCTTTAAATAGTTGTCTTCTATTCTTCAGATCTAACATTTGTTTTAAAGAGATGCATGTTCCTTGTGCATTGACTATCTAAACAATATAAAGTTGAAACAGAATCTTCCCTACCCAGGTTTTAGAAACGAAAGAGTGGTTACTCTTTTTGTTCTGTTTCTTGTTTTAAAGCCTAGGCTACATCTGGAGAACAGATTTAAGTCTGCCAACTTTTGCCTTATATAATTTTCATACAGATCCTGACCACAACCTAACAGAAATATCAAAATCCAAGTTCATTATTTACATATTCTTCATAAGTAAAAGACAAAACCTGAATTTAACAATACTCTTCTCCTTCCCTTTGCTAGGTGATAATCACTGAAACATCATGATACCTACCATTTGCAATATAAACATTTTGGCCTCCTTGACCTCAAAATAAAGCTACATCACATACTAGAGGGAATCACGTCAAACTAAACTTTTTCATATTCCACATACAGCTTTCACTAAATTTCACGAGTGAAGAAAACAAGTTAAGTTCTATTCATGTATCTTACTTGGACTACTCCACTGGGGTTGACCGAGATCATGGTACATATCCCACGGAACGCTGAATCCTTTTCCTCATTGTCTCTTATGTTTCGCAGAGAGGTGCACCTAGCAAGTTGGAGAGAAAAACTTAGCTAACTCTATCACTTTTTTTTCAGTCAAGTCAGAACTAGATGACAGTATTTGATGGAATAAGTCACACTGAGAAGATGATCTGAAAGACTATTTTTAACACTTAGAAGAACACTTATTGCACACAGTCTTTACAAAATATTGCTATTAGGCATCATTCTCCAGAATCTTGTTCTCCTGTTCCACTACATGCAGTCAGAAAGTGTGACCTGTATTCCATTAAATACAAAAGAAACATGTATATGAAATATTTATAGAAACTACTATTATTAGAAGCAAAACATATAATACTATCACAGTATGAATTATGTCAGATACCACTTACAGAACAGTTATTTAACTTTTACAGCAGCAAGCAAGCTATCTTATACATAACAAATCTATAAACATATATTTCTTACAGCAATTCAAGCCTCAGACTGAATTTTAAATAAAGTAATGCACAGTTTAAATTTTACAGTATTTGCATGCATTGTATTATCATTCTGGTGGATTTTAAAATGCTCTTTCATAGTCAAGCTTTAACACAGCAAGCATGTGACAATCTTATCCCATGCATAAATTAGTAGTTAGCCACAACATAAAGAATACATGACGGTGCTACTAAAAACTCACAAACCTGATAGGACAAGATTAGTCACATGGTTGGCAATGATTAAGGATTGAGATTTTGTAACCAACTGAAAATATATCTAAAAGTGAGATAGAAAGAAGAAAGAAAGAAAGAAAGAAAGAAAGAGAGTGAAGAAAAATGAATTAAAAAAAAAAGATTGAATAATACACACCAGGGTCTTATAAACTGCTGTAGCATGGGGGCCACCTCTTGAGGACAAACGTAACCAAGACGACCAATTGTTATTGCTAAGGTAATGCAATCACGGTTATACACCACCAAACGCCAACCAAGACATGAGCAAATGAGAGGGGGAGGAGAAAAAATAAAGAAAAAACAACAAATAACTCAGAAACAGAAGCCAACAGAATCTGTGTATGATAGTAAACATAAGATTTCACCAGTGCTGTTTATTACCACCCCCTAAATAAGAGGCAGCAACATA
>VZRW01002628.1:0-83282 GCA_013398125.1 Aegotheles bennettii
TGAAAGAAGGTTGGAGTGAGGTGAGGGTTGTTCGCTTCTGCCATGCCCATAGTGAAAGGACGAGAGGAAACAGATTTAAACTGCAGAAGAGGAGATTCAGATTGGAAAAATTTCTTCACTGTAAGGGTGATTAGATATTGGAATAGGTTGCCCAGGGAGGTGGTGGAATCACAGTCCCTGGAGATGTTCAAGAGACATCTGGATGTGGTGCTGGGTGATATGGTTTAGTGGTGATGTAGGTAGGTGGTTGGACTGGGTGATTTTGCAGGTCTCTTCCAACCTAGATGATTCTATGATTCTATGTTAGATGACCATTTTCCAACTTTATAGAAAATCCTTACAAGTACAGCTAGGCTAACATCACATCTATGCTGCCATTAAACAAAAGACAGTAAATAAAAACACAGGTATGTATCTCTTCTGTCTTCCATGTATTGATATAATAAAGTCTTACTACTATCTCGCTATTTGTTCCTTGTCAAAATCTACCTGCAAACCCATATACATCCTGCAAATTCTACCCCTTCATTTCCAAATAACATATTCAACTCATTCTCACTTTCAAAATATAAACATGTGTTCTGCCCCAAACACCTCTACCTGGCATACAGAGCAGACACGTGCTCATGGATCTGTGGAGCACCATCTCCCACAGAGCTCACCCTCTACTACAACATCAGTCTAAACTCAAAAGATCTGAGATTTGATTTCTATCCGTTCTTTAATGAAAAGACACCAAGAAAAGCCAGGGGAGCTGAGTTCAGGAACAGCCTGAAGATAAGGTAGGCAACGATCAGCTCTGATAGCCAGTTGATCAAACAAGAAATTTGAGTAACTTTTCTTTTAAGAGCAGGTCTAAGGAGCAACTTAAGAAAGAAGAAAGGCATGAGCAGTAACATACTTCAAAGTCTGGTAAATGTTATTCCTCATCCTTAATCTCACCAGCAGAAACATAACGTAACAGGAAGTGATTTTTCAGATACAGCTGATTATTGTGGCAGATGATTTTATAGATAGTGAGTAGGATTTCATTTTGGCTGAAGTGTCTGTGATTCTCCCTTCACTGGCTTATAGCACATTTCTTTGTTCCTCTTTTTATTTTCCACCAGCACTTGTGTTTCAGGAAGGAATATCAGCTGAGAATCTATGACTAGTGATGCTTTCTCACCATTTTTGCAGCTATCTGGTTAAAAAATAACTCCACATTTCTCCAGCATAACTGGTTGTACAGTGACCACAAGCTTGGAAATTTACTCCAGAAGATGGGTCTGGAAAGGAGAGGCCAGTTTCCCCGTAGTACATGATGAACTAACTCCTAGAGGACCCCTTCCTGTCGGTTAGTGAGGTTCAAGAGCACTGAGATATGTACAAGACACATGGAAATATATCATGGGGACGGATGTGAAGTCACAGTGTATAGGGCACATGTGACTTGAAGGAGTCATTGAATTTGGAGTGTTTCAACACTTGGAGGAGTGTTGAATTTGTGCATTTCATATAACCTTACATGCTTTGCCTTGGTCCATGCAGTCACCTAGTGCAGCTAGTTAGAGAAACAGCTCAAGGACCAAGCCTCACACAGCTTCTAGAAGATCTCTTCAGCATGACTTGTGGCACAGTTTGAAAAAAGAGCACATGCTTGGACCAAGCTAACAGCAGAACAACCCAATTGAAGACTTCTCAGAGATTTCCACTTTCAGGTCCTCATCCTACTAGTTAGAAACACTCAAATTAATTCACTTTCACTAGGAACTTCCACAGTCATCTAATACTTGATCCATGAGGCACCTCCCTGACAAGAAAGTCAGAGACTGATTCATCCCTGAGATCTTCTTGAAAGTCAGAATGTATAACATTAATTTTATTCAAAACCAGAAGACAATTGATAAATAATACAGTTCACTAGGGTCAGGTTCTCTTGTCACACTACAAAAGGCAGCTTCACAGAAGAGACTGATATGGCAGATTTGTATGCATATGTACAACATAATGTCCAGAAACATTGAACTGTTAGCCTATAGAGAGGACTTGGAGAGAGGGGGGAAAAAAATGACTTGTGAAAAAAATGACTGTGAATATGAAGCAGATCAGGAAATATCTTCTTTGCTGAGTTGTGAAAGCCAGTGGATATGGTGTTGTCCTCATTGGAAGTGACAATGACATGAACACTGACAAGAATAGCCTTCTCTTCAAGACAAACAATTTCTAAACACACATATAATGTGAAAATTATATTGCCTCCTGTTGCTTAGATACCTTGCTTCGGACATAAATAATCTTTCTGTACTTGGAAGTTTCCAATTTTGCTGATTCATTTAATGAAGTTATTAATTATTCTGCAAACCTAGCTGAAGAAGTTTCTCCTTTTCCTCCATTGTTAGATGGAATCACAGAATCATAGAGTCATAGAATCATAGAATCATAGAATAGTTTGGGCTGGAAGGGACCTCTAAAGGTCATCTAGTCCAACCCCCTTCAGTGAGCAGCGACATCTCCAACTAGATCAGGTTGCTCAGAGGCCCGTCCAGCCTGACCTTGAATGTTTCTAGGAATGGGACATCTACCACCTCTCTTGGCAACCTGTTCCCGTGTTTCACCACCCTCATTGTAAAAAATTTCTTTGTTATATCTAGTCTAAATCTACCCTCTTTTTATTTAAAAACACTACCTATTGTGGTATTACTGCAGGCCGTACTAAAAAGTTTGTCCCCATCTTTCTTATAAGCCCCCATTAAATACTGAAAGGCTGCAATAAAGTGTCCCCTTAACCTTTTTTTCTCCAGGCTGAACAACCCCAACTCTTTCAGTCTTTCCTCACAGGAGAGGCGTTTCATCCCTCTGATCATTTTTGAGGCCCTCCTCTGGACCGCCTCCAACAGGTCCATGTCTTTCTTGTGCTGTGGACTGCAGATCTGGACACAGTACTCCAGATGGGGTCTCACCAGCACAGAGTAGAGNACGCACACTGACAGCTCATGACCAGCTTTTCATCCACCAGTCCTTCTCCAGAAGGCTGCTCTCAATCTCTTCATCCTCCAGCCTGTATTGATACAGGGGATTCTCCTGATCCAGTTACAGAACTTTGTGTTTGGTCTTGTTGAACTTCATGTGGTTCACATGGGCCCACTTCACAAGCTTATCCAGGTCCCTCTGAATGGTATCCTATTCCTCCGGCATATCAACTGCACCACACATCTTGGTGTTAGTGTCAAAATCTTTGAAGAGTTGGGTCAGCATTATGTAAATTTAAATAAGTAATTGATGGAGATAGCTTGATTGCTTAAGAGTAATTAATTTAAGTCCAAATTGGTAATTTATTAGATTAGGGATAAGGGAACAGCTTGACATTAGAATAATAACTCTGAATTAAGTTGGACAATCAGCCCAAGAATTGCCCAAGAAACTGCATGGGATCATTTAGGCCAGCCAGAATCTTGTACCTAGGCTGAACTTGGCTAATTATAATAGGAAAACCACACCTCCAGTAGTTACTCACCTCTGCTTGAAGACACCTACCCATTTAGCTTACACAGTAGAATTAAAATATATTGTATCTTTAAATCAAGACAAAGAAAGTTTTAACCAATAGTATGTAAGTTAACAGATAATGAGTACAAATGAAAACTTGTAAGTGTTGCATATGTTAATGGATTCATTATGATGATTATAAATATTATAATCTTTCAGTGTCAGGTGTGCTAGCTTTGTGGAATATCACCTAGCATCCCTGCCTGTTCACACAAAGGAATTAGATACTAATACCTTGACTCTGTGTGTTACAGCACACCAGGTAAAAAGTTCCCACTAGTTTTTAGGATAACAGTGTCATCTGTAAACTTGAGGAGGGTGCACTTGATCCCACTGTCTATATGTCCTTGAAGATATTAAACAATATTGGCTCCATTATTGACTCCTGTGGGACGCCACTCATCACTCATCTGCATCTGGACATTTAATCATTGACCCCTACCTGCTGGGTGAGACCCTCCCGCCAATTCTTCATCCACCAAACAGTCCACCCATCAAATCCATATCTCTTCAATTTAGAGAGAAGGATGTTGTGGGAGACCATGTCAAAGGCCTTACAGAAATCAAACTGTATATCTGTTGCTCTTTCCTTGTCCATCAATGTAGTCACTCCATCATAGAGGGCCACTAAGTTGTTCAGGCAGGACTTGCCCTTGGTGTGACTGTGCTGGCTATGTTGAATCACCTGCCTGTTCTCTATGCGCCTTATCATCACTTCTAGGATGATCTGTTACATGATCTTCCCAAGCACAGAGGTGAGGCTGGCAGGTTGGTAGTTCCCAAGGTAGTTCCCTTTCTACCCATTTTAAAAAATGGGTGCAATATTTCCCTTTTTCCAGTCACCAGGGACTTCACCAGACTGCCATGACTTTTCAAATATCATAGACGGTGGCCTGGCAATTACATCAGCCAATTCTCTCAGGACTCTGTGATGCATCTTGTCAGGTCCCATAGGCTTAGGTATGTTCAAGTTCCTCAGGTGGTCACGAACCTGATCTTCTCTTACAGTGGGAGGGACTTTACTCTCCCAGCCCCTGCTTTGAATGCCATCCTCTCAAAAGGTGTGGAAAGAGAGGTTACCACTGAAGACTGAGGCAAAAATATTGCTGAATACCTCAGCCTTCTCAACTCTTGTTAACAGTTTGCCAGTTGTGTTCATCAGGGATGGAATCAATCCAGATTTGTATCTAGAGTAACAAACAGCAGATTGGTCTCATTCTGGCAAAGGAATTTGTGGTCCGTCTCCGGAAGCTTTCTCCCAGGTCTGAACTGTGTGCTTTATCCATCAAGACTCAGTCTCCATTGTGCAGACAGCAAGATGCTCAGCTGCAGAATAGCAACACAAGAGGGAAACAAACACAGGCCAGGAGAAGGGCCATGCTCTAGACCATGTAGACCACCTTGACCACCACCCATGCCTCTCCACTAACACTTCTTAGTATATGACGAACAGGAAGGGAGACAAGATGATAGACCAGGGAGCAGAGCTCAAACGAGTGCAGGGATTGCTTTGAGAACACCCCTAAACACTGACACAGTTGTGACAAATTTTCTGAGTCTATTCAATCTTGTGTTCAATTTCCTCCAAAGAGATTTTAAACGCCTGCTCAGCTAAGATTATTTACTGAATAGTTCAACTCCAGAACAACTTTAGCATAGGTCAGACTTATACTGAAGAACATTTACCTTCAAGCTAAAGACATCGGACAATACATTTTGTGAAGGTTCTTTTGGTACTTGCTAGGGATAAGTGGCTCCTTATATTAATTTTATTTATATGTTTGACACATTAAATATTTTAAAATTTCATCAGCAATACATGTGTACACAATAGGCAAGGAAAGAATTTATTCTGCTCCTGGTCAGAAAAATGTTCTTAACCAATGCAACTTATAATTTCCTTTTTTTATTTCATTTGACGTCACTGTGGTACTCTTTAAACAACTACAGACAAAAGCTTCAGCTCTTGGTACATGATATTAGGCATTCAAATCATACTTATGAAGTGGTCCAAGTGGTCTCATTGGCCACAACACTCACATTTAAAATTATCTATCATTTATGCTACTTTGCATTGGCTATATGCATTAATGCAAAGGAAAAGGAATAGAAAAACATTTCTGTTTTCTTTCATCTCTCCTTCAAGTTTGGGTGTTTCACAGCTGACAAATCTGTCAACTAATCACACATCAGGTCTTGCAGCTAAACATAGTGCTGAAGATACTGATGTCTGCTACTATGTAATGGCCCGGGCCACTCCTTGGTCTCTTGTAAATATGTGATCTTAATCTGCCATGACTTAAATTTTACTTAACACATACCTGGTACCTTTGTAATCTTGCTAGAAATCTTTACTCACTGAGGATTGCTTTAGTCAGAGACTTTTATAACGACAGCTTCTAAGAGTTGATGGCCAGTTTGGGTCTCAGTGTTTATAAGAAACATGTTGGTGAGAACCTTTCACATCTGGCATTACTTTTCATTACTGGATTGAGTGCAAGAGTTAAAATCAGATTTCTTTCCAGGAAGCACACATAAGAGGTCCCTCATGTTCTATTAAGTCTGAGGCCAGCCAGAATAAAGTGTGGGCTGTCCTTTCAATGCTAACTGATAACAGTCTTACAGGAGCCAAGAAGCAGCAAAACAGAGTCTGCTTCTCAGTTCAGTTAATTGGCCATCGTAAAGCACTGAAGCGCAGCACAGAGATGCCCTGAATTGTAATGCAGCCACATCTCTTTCCTCTTATACACTGGTAGAAGAAAAGTCATTATGTCTATTCTCAGTACTAAGTTGAATTTTAGTTAAAACTGGGGCTCAGATAGGGTACAACAGGGGTACAGCTACAAATTGCCTAACGTATTTATTTACGCAGGAACTTCCATGACCATGAATTTTTCTTTTAAAAACAAATAGGGATGTATAGGGACCTTAATCATACTTATTACCTTACCTTTTTCCCAAGTAAAATTGTTCATAATCATCCAAAGATAACCTTGGGGAAGACTTAAGCTTCCATAAAGAAAACAGTGAAGTAGTATTTGCCTCTGTCACAGGCAACAGAAGGGTTGGACATTTAAGTTCTGGTAAATATTAAAATAAGATTAAAAGCCATGCAATTAATAGGCTGCCTTAACTCTCTACTCCCCTGTCACCAAAATATCTGACATCATCCCATGGAAATTAATACCAATAGCAAAGTTTCTGTGGACCTTCATTAATTTTCTAGCAGCAAGTTTGAAGTCTCCAACAGCTCCAGTCCACCCTATTTAACTTTATCTAACTGAATCATCTAAAATTTGGCTATATAGAAAGTATAATGCTATAAAAAGACACGGAAGACTGCATTATCCCGCTGAGATACTGTTCTCTCTCCATGGTTTATATGGAGGTAGAACAGCTCCCACCCCAGCTCAAACAGCATGTGCACTGGAGCAAGCTCTGCATTGGCTGATTTTAACAGAGGATCAGAAATCTTTTTTGTGTACTCATTAAATTGATGCCTGAGAGTGCCTAGAGCAATTGAGTTCCTAACTCCAATGCCGTAGTAAGATGGAAAAACATCCAGGCCAAATTTGCCTGGCAAATCCAGGGCAAATTCCACGCATCATCATAGAAGCCTTTCTAGACATGTTCCTATAGAAGCTCATCCGATGTCAATTTCAAGCACATGAAAATGCTGAGAGAGAGCAGGTGACAGCAGCAGCAGCCTTCTTCCTTTGTAACAGAATTCCTTCCTGCGGTGCAAGGAGACAGGCTAATTACACTTAACATGCGAAAGCATCTGTGTATCCAAGCATCCCCAGTGGCTAAATTTCAGCCTGATGCAATTTAAACTGCTTGAAAACTTTACATTCCTGGAAAAACTGAGTCACAAAAAAGCTGCAGGAGAGCAACTAACAAGAGAATTAGCAAAAGGTAGTGGTGGATCTTACATATCAAAATTTTCTAGTCCATGTCACAAAGGCAATATCATGATTGCAATAAACATTAAATGACCTCTATAAATATTTCAGATGTCATGTAAGTGCTGTCAATAAGAAGTTTCATTCATCTAATAAAACTTGTCAGCTCTTCAATCTGCTGCTTTACTGACCTTGAGACTTTCCTATAAGAGGTATTATAAAGAAAACAATTTTGTGTCATAGGCATGGATGATGTGATATATGCACCATCCAGAATGCACTCAAAGGAAAAATCCAGTGTAGATAAAAGGTATTCTTGTGTGTAAAATAGAATTCGAGTTCCTACTTAATCTTGATTTTTTTTTCTGTTATTTAAACAAGTACCTGCTGCTTTCTCACTGTCCATTCCAAGGCTCAGCCCAAGAGAGGAAAAATGGTTTTGAAAATCTCAGTGAAATCGATTGACCCGTAAGTTGTCCAGTCTTGACAATCTTTTCCACATACTTCAATCCGACACTGAGTGTCATACTCAGCAGGCAGGGCTAGAAACTGCTAAGCAGACTTGTTTTCTCTGGATGCACTTTCAGAGGTGTCAATGCAGCATAACAGGATTGAAATCAAATCACTTGAAACAGGCAAACACTGGCCCTCTGCAGAGATACTTGGTGTTGACTGCATGGCAGTCCATCAAGGAACCTCCCACCTGTTGTCTCAGTCTGGAGTATTAGACACATTAAAGGACCCAGTCTGATGATTTTCAAAGGCACATTTTAAAAACTTCACACTGCAAATATTTACAGAAGCATCAAAACTGGGTAACAACCAACTTTCATTGAAAGATTGATCAAGCTTTTACCTATGTTCTGAGTCTTCTGCTTCATTTTGGAATTTGTGAAGCTTGAGGAGGGCTGCTAAAACTGTTACTGTGACTGTCACTACTGTCACCTGTGCTGCTCCAGAACCAGCGAGGACAAGGTGCAGTAGCAACAGAAATCCCTCCTCACAACTTTCTGACTGCCATTGTGTCAATCAAGAATGAGAAGGGTGTGAATACCAGGTGCAAGATGTATACAGAAGAGAGCCGCCCCAACAACATGGCAAAATATCTGCTTTAAAATCTTACATCTCTGAAATTTTTCTCCTCTAACATATATACAAGAGATTGTATAATGTCTTCTCCTTTCAGGTCCTCCTCTTTAGTATCAGGTCTAAGAACACACACAGAGTGAAGGGGGTAGACTAAAAAAATATAGGCAAAACTTTCTTGTGGGATTATTTGTGTAATTGTAAGAGCTGATTGCTACTTTAATTTCCAACTCTCCCACACAAGACCAACAGCAAACCAACAAAACACAGAGGCAGAACTTGGTCTATTTACTGCAGATAAGCAACACCCTAGGCCCTCCCAAGGTTTTACACTTTGTCACTCATTTTACAGATTCTTCTGCAGTCCTTGTTAACGACATTAAACAGGTGTTTACATGAACTTTTGCAAACTAGAGGTGAGTGCTGTCATAAAAGCAGGTTATGGTAAGCAGCTCTGAGATTTGCTTATGAAGTGCTGAGGTGCACAAATAGCCTAAATAATTTTCACTACATAAAAGCTTACTTGACAGCTGCCCTGATTTTGAGGGTGAACTATGTCTTTCTAGTCACTTGTCACCTGACTGTTTCTTCAGGTAAGGGTAGCCCAACAGAGTAATAGTTCTGTCCAGGATTTCTGGATGCTGGGTATCAATTTATCTTGCATATATATATTCAGTGTGGAACATGAAGACACATCTAATCTATTGCAGATGATCAGAGTGTGCGCAATGTCTGTCACATTTTAGCTGTGCTTTACACAGGGCATCTAATCTGCAAAAATGCAGAAATGTCAGTGCATCTAGAACATATCAGACCAGAAATACATGTTCTGGTTGGATGAAGCCTGGACATGGAAGTCCCATCCTGAAATTAGATGTTTACAAATGTTTAGGAAAGATATTGCCTGCATGATAACAAAAGAAAAAAAAAAAAACAAACCAACTTTACTTTATTGCACATTTTGCTAGATGTGTTTGGGGAGAAGGGGAAACTACTCAAGCTCTGAGACAAAGAAGCAGTTGCATTGCTCTGCAGCACCATGGTGGTTAGAACTACTGCTGTATCAAGCCTGGGCACCAACTTGTTTTTATAATACTGTGTTATTTTAATATTCACCCAGCAGATTGTATTTGCTTGTGATTTCCAAAGCAGCCTGATTTTGATCTAGTTTTTGAAAACCAGAGCAATCAACTTTACCTATGGTACGTTTTTTTTCCAGTGCCATGTGTGTATCTAGGATCAAAAACTGAGACCATATTATCTTATATACCATAATATGAGACCATATTATCTTTGCTATCATCATATGTGTAGAAGGAAGAGTTGATTTCTGTGGTTTCATATAATATGAGGTAGGAGAACACCTTGAATAAAATCAATATCTTTATATTTTTAAGGAATTAAACAACCTGACCAGTATTTGGAAATAGCTGATTTTTTTCTTTACAGAGAAAGGCTGCAGCTGCTACGTTTTGCTTAGGTTTTTCTGCTGTAAAGCTGACTGCAGAAAAAATTGGTGTGTAAAAAACTACATAAAGCATCCATCTAACGGCTGCTGCTTTTGCTACTTGCAGTCTGAAAAATTACAACAAAGGAAGGTTAAAATAATCAGCAATGCTATAAATACTACTTAAGCCAGTAATCACATACAGTATATTAGCAATGTAGATGGATTTCATGAAAACTGAGATCAGCACATACATCTGTCATCAACCAAACCTACAAAATATTTTCCTCAGAAAATGAAATGTAACAATATAAGTGCTGTAATAGAGTTACAACAACTCCAAAATTATTAAACTAGTACTGGTTTAATGCATTTTGTCAGCTAATGTTAACCAAGCAGACAATTCCTACACAATTGCCTTGAAGAGAAAAGACAGTGATAGGTCATAATCAAACACACATCCTTAGATTAACAGCTCCAAAGTACTGCATACTCTTGTAAGTCACCCTGTAATGCAAAACCAAGCGTGATTTGTCACACCATTTCAGCCTCCATTACAACTAAGATAGTAGTGTGGAATTTTTCAAGCTTCACAGGAGGAATATTAAAATGGATAATACTAGCATGCATTTTAAAGAAAATTCTCAGCACTTGCCAAGTCATGCTCTCTGAGGTATCTGCCACTGTGGGAGGGATGCATGTTCTCAAGGGGGCCTGTGTTTCATGGTCATCTCAGGCAGGGGGCTGCAAAGTTCATTAAATGATCTTATCTCACTGCTGGTTCTGATCAAAATAGCCTTGATATGATGAAGGATTTATGTTACCCCCACTTCAAATAAAAAGTACCGAGGGATGCATTTCATTACTGCCCTGTGACACTGGAGAAGCCAGGGCTGCAGTGGCAATATTCCTCATTTGTTTGTGTCACACAGAGGATTTATTTGCAGAAAGAGCCCAACTCTAAAGGTAAGTAAGTATTTGGGTTTTGTAGGAAGTTTTTCATACTAATTTCAGCAATAAATGTATTTGTTCTCTAGTTTTAATTCTCACAAATATATATTCTAGGAAAGATGAGAGTATGAGGAAAATGCCAGGGAAGGGTGCCCAGTTTAACAGCATTCTAAGGAAGCTGAGTAGCATTGATATGGAAAAAATATTTACAACTAATTTCCATGCCACAGCCCTGGATAAAACACCAGGATATGTGGCTGTACATTCTTAATGGATGGGTTAAATGGTAGTCAAAGTTACGCACACACTCCACTCACAAAGGTTTTTTAACAGTGATCTGCTGATGAAAGGATTTTTAATTTAATGGTAGAAAACTTCACATGAATCAGGATCAGTTTCTCTTGTATGTTTTGTCAGAACTGGATGATCTAATGAAGAATGTGAGACCTGGGCAGGATCTATCTTCTTTGATCCTAGACCATTAAATCCTCCTGTACTCAAAAATCAAACAACTATACAAAACAAGTTCAAGTTCAAGATCCTTGACTAATAAATATTAATTTATGCTATGTACTTGATCTTATGAATTCAGCAGTTCATAGGATCAGGCTTCAAATATATCTGGCAGTGGGGAAAATCTAGTGATAATAAAAATATTTGGTCACACGAGCAAATTACAGCTCCTTTAAATATACCTTAGATGCTGAAAATTAAAAGCCAACAAGAGTTGGATAAATCTATGGAAATCTCAGCAAAGGCATTTGGACATTCTGTGTTGCATGATACTTATGAATACCTGTTTGTTTGGTGCTTGCCTCTGTGCAACAACAACAGTCCTGTTTGTGTATGCTGATGGCAGGATGTGTGGGAATTCAGGTGGCCACCACAGAGAGCCAGGTGCAGAGAGTGGGAACAGCTGGGGAGCAGAGGGGCACTGAAGAGATGCTCCAGAAAAAATTTGGTGAGATCAGCATGAGCAGTCAGGGAGAAATGCAGCTCCAGCAAGTAGAGAGAAATTCTCCAGACAGAATAGGGCAGGGGAGATCAGCTGGAAAGATATTTGAAAGCAGAGGTGTGAGTTAACTAGACTAGGCTGGAAGGCTGGCATGGAAAGTGAAGAGGGCAGGAGGAGAAACTCAACAGACATGAAAGCACAGAAAGAAAAACCGAAGGGACCTCTCACGGAGACTCTTGGCTGTGTGCTGAATGAGAAGATTCAGTGAGAATCAGAGTGGAAGAGAGCAAGTAGCTAAATAAATAAATAGACCCAGGAGCGTAACTAAGATAGTAACAATTTAATAGATGGCTTGGACGGAAATAAAACTGTTGATTCTTCAAGTGTTTTTCTCAACAGTTTTTAAGAATTTTAACCTTCAGCTGGAGGACTGCTAAGCCCTCTGGTACAGAAAAGCAAGGCAGAGAATCAGTTCCCTCCAGTTTGATAGTTCAATCATTCAGGTGTCTGGTATCCAGGAAAGAGTGAAAAAAGGTAAGGAAAACTGGAGCCCAACACATGAGAAGGACAGAAGAAAACACTTACAGTACATGGCATTCAAAGGCACTCATACTGCCACTGTAGCAGTATGAGATGTAAAAAACACAGCTGCCGTGAGTCTTGCCTTAGTATGTTTCTTTGTCATGAAGCTACCATGAGAAAAGATCCAGATTTTGTAACAGTTCAAAGTATTTCAAGAATAGCTACCCTCCAGATCAGAAAAAAATACTCAAACCCATTAGATTTTCACAGAAAAACAATAATGAACTGTGGGAATTAAGAACAAGAAGAGTGGTTGAACAGAGACTCCTGCATAGTGTCTGAGTAAAAACAAGGTGCATGTTAAAATTGCCTAACTTACATGTTAGAATTGATTTGCTAGATGCACACCTGTAACTCATGCATACAGTTAACTCCTGCTAGTATTGCTCAGTCACATGTCAGTATGGTTGTGATTTTCATACACAGAAAATTCCCATTGCATGGAAAAGTCTAATTAATTTGATTGGAGTTTATACTCAGAGAACGACCTCCTGACTGACCACACATCCTGCTAAGAGTATGTATTTAAAATTCTGTCACACTAGGAAATACTGCTGGCAGAATAAATCATTTGTCTATCATTTCTTTATTTCATTGCAAACTTCAGATAATGTTGTTTACAAAAGAAAAGCATGTAATGCCAAAGTGCAAATGGAAAGAGAATGGTACAGTATACATGCAAAGTTATGCATCTTTGCTGATGAGATATACTAACCGATTTTTTAAAGAGACCAGCATGGTGTTAGGGACCTGCGAGCACCAGAAGACCATACTAGCCTTTCGCATCTCCAGGATGGTGCTCCAGATCAGCTCCAAGAGGTGCAGCTTTTTAACTGGTCACCAACGAAGCAGTCAGAAAATGCTGTGACAAACCTCTCTTCATGTTGCTCGCAAGCAGCAGCGAGTCTCAAGCCATTCATGAGATAGGCTACACTGTGCATCCTGCCACAAAAACAGAAGGGTACAGGAGATTAAACTAAAATGTTTTCTTCTGCCCCCAAAGAGTTTTACCTGGGGCCTGAAGACCTAAGCTAGACTTGAAACTGGTACGCTTCCCCAGGCAGAATTTTAAAGCAAACCTCAAGCAGCCCTTTTAGATGTGGATTGACACCTGCTGCAAAATCAGAAAATAAATAATATATCCAAGATCCAAGGAAAAAGAGAGAAATCATAGCCACGATTACTAGTCAAATCTCAGATCTCAGATAATCTACTCTCCTATGCATCATGCATTTTTTTATTAATCCAATGCATCTACATAATAAACAGTAACCAAACAATGCCATGAAAAGGTAGACTAATAAAATATTATTCCTAAGAAAATTGACACCCTGAAAACTGACCAGTTGTGCTATGCAAGAGGTAAAAGAAGGAAAAAAATACCTTTCCTGAGTCATGTAGATGTTTTCTAAATTTTAAAAACCATTTAAAATAACAATTTATGTTCTACTATAGAAAAGAAAACCCCACTTTTCATTACATACCATTTTCTAGCTAAGAAACTTGTGACTTCCAGTTCTCTTCATGATATTGTGCGTTTCTTGTGGTGTCAATGGTTTCTCATAGAACCAATGAATTCCAGCCTCAAACTACATTTTTTTTTACTTACAAAAGTCAAGATGTCACATCGAATTGATCTTACATTCCTGTTACACCAACATAATTTTTAAGTTCCAGATAATAGCACTAGTGTCACAGCTTCCCCACCTTTTTAAGATCACCTTCAGGAAACTGAGTCTAAATCATATCATCCTGCTCTAAAATTATTAAATGTAAAAATAAACAATCACCTTTGTCTTCCTAGAGTTTAACCAGCTATTCCTTTTGTTTAAGAGCAAATACATTTGTTCACCGTCTTGCAACCAGGGCTTTGTCAGAGGTGATTGCCAGAAAGAGGGTCTCGTTATTGTCCTCTTGAAAGATTGTCACTAAAGGCTTAAATAAAGTTTCATTTATTCCTAGCTGTTGCAAGGTCAGATCTAACTGAAATATCTGTAAGAGTGCTATTACAACTGCCTATATGGTTTAACAGTAGAATTCTGCCTACCTGTGGTATCACACATAGAGATTATTTGTTCATGTTTTGGAGGTTGTTTCCATGGTGTCTTTTCCATTCTTCTCTTTCCCTATTAAACGAGGTCCCTTTTGCTAGCTACTTTGAATGAAGTCCCAAGGTATGAAAATAAACTGTACTCAGGTGATAATTGCTGGTGCAAAGCCACGATGTAGGCTTGAGTCCTGAAATAGGAGAGGAAAATAAAAAGATTCCATCACTGAGAAGATTTTAGCACAGACACTATTTCAGGGCAAGCAAAATAGATAGCATAGGTTTGATATCCTTGATTATGCATATAACCTTGACAGTTTACGGCAACAGTTTTAAAGTGGATGGCAGGACAGAGGTGAATTCAAACTCCTATGCACATGATGCATAAAGACAAAGGAAACCACGTGGGTTATTTTAGCAGAGTTATTGTGCAATTCCTACGATCAACGTGTGAACAGGCTCAAATAGAGGGTTTGAAATAAAAGGTAATTTAGGGTAGTATGATTCTGCAGTTCAGAGAAGCAAATGCTGGTACAGTGACACACAGGTGTTTACCAAGGACGTACAAGAACCAGTAAAATGATGTAGAAATTTTAAGTTTGGTTGCTTTAATATGTATTTGAGTGTTCTCTAGTATTAGGGGGAAAGAAAATAAAGAGGAAGATTAAGGGCTGAGTAAGAGAAAATACAACACCAAGGTATCAATGTGTTAGCAACAGATAAAATGTTAGGAAAGAAGGACATGCTTGGACAATGTTCTTAGTGTGCTTGAGTAAGTACACGCAAAGTAAATTTCACAGATAATAGACAGAGAAAAGCACTAACTCCTGCCCCCCCTCCCCGAAAAAATAAAAACCAAAACAACAAACCAACACCTAAACCTGTAATGTGTACTCCTATACACAGTTTGTAATCTCGACAGAGTTCTAATATTCTTGTAAACACTGCCAGCACCAGATGTGAGATGGAATAACAATGAAAACCAATTCTGAACTTCTCTTTTACTGGGTTTAAAACTATATCCTTGGAATTTTTGGCTGTGGGGAGGGGTGTTGGAAAGACACGTCTATAAAACACATTCAAGCCAGCATCAAGAATATATGCAATCAAACTAGGAGATAGAGCATTTTAAACTAGTAAAAGACATGTGTATTTTGAAAGCATACACTTGGGCTCAGTTATACCTCATGGCAATGAGTTCCACTACTTTACCTTATTCAGGAGAGATAGTCACTCTCATATATATACAGAAAATATATATCCACAGTATATTAAATGGGAATTCATAATCATTTGGAATGATGAATTTATTATGCTTTGGAATCACTTCTGATTAAAGAAACCAAGAAACATTATGTATTTTGGACTCTTGGGGATAAGTGAGAATTTTGCTTGTTGCTTGATGGGAATCTTTGCTCTGGGAATTAACTCCTGGAGAGAATTAACTCCAGAGATTAACTCCTGGAGTGGAAAGTCCGTTAGTCTGACCCAGATGACTGTTACCAGACCTTTTTCATACATTTCCACACTACTCCTGGTACACAAAAATCTAAAAAGGGTAATAAGTGCTACCTTGAAAGAGATATTTGGGTTGGCATTAATATATATGTGGATATTTATAGAATATGTGTATTTTATAAACACACACTTGACTTCAGAGAACTTTTGCCCTAGGATTGGTTATCCCCTAACACAGCTGGAGGTGTTCATCTGTACATACAATTCACATTAAGACTGATGCCAACAATTATACATCCAGATATAGTTTGCTCAGAACTTGAAAAAATGCTCAGTAACTGTCTTCCAAAAAAGTCAGGCTTAAATACTGAACTTCTATCATTTGGAGGCCATGAGTTGATATATGGAAGTTTTACAGAGAAACCCAGGGGAGTCACAGAGAAATCCCAGCAAGAAAGGGAACTCTTCAAAAGGACTGCTTTTATTCTCGGCTCATAGAGTCTTCGTAATGTGTCCAACAGTTTTTCACAAAACAGCCAAATCTCCAAATGAAATTATATAAAGATTACTGGTTCTCAGTTTTCCTTTCCCCCCACTCCCTCAGCCCAGCCTGTCAGGGGAATGACAGCAGTTTCTTCAGGCTTTTCCAAGCTAGCCTTGAGGGGCTTGTTTACCAACTCTCTATGGCTCTGATTAAAATAAATTACAAATAATTACCATGAATTCAAACAACGCATGAAAGAGCTCTAAATACTTCTTTAAAAAATTAAATGTTCTGGAAAATATTACAATGGCATACTCATGCAAAGCCACACAGCAATTTGGAAGGCAACATGGATATATTCATGCCATAATTAAGTTTTGAAAGTAATGATTTTCTGACTGTAATGTGGGATACAGGGGCTTGACTGTTAGCCCATGAAGAGTCATCCTAAGACAGATATTGTGTTCCTAGGATAAGGTTCACTCCAAAACTTATTTTTAAGATGGCATTAAGTGAAGGGGAAGTATGGAATGTGCACAGGTATATAAATATATTCAATGAATTTGCTCTGTTTTGAAAATTGCAGAAGAGGGAGAAATACTTCACAAGCAAGGTGGTTTTTGCAAGTCAGCATCTCATAAAATTGTGTGCACGATATTACATATATAAATTTTCTCCATTCACAAATAAAGCTAAGGTAAGTGTTACAATGAGTAACAGCAAATCACCAGAGCTCTTGCTCTTGTTTTAATCTTAATCTACAATGATCACTTTATCATTTTTTAGACACTAAAACAGTGAGGAAAATCCCACTAGTTCTGTCAATTTTTACATTTCCTTTCCGTTTATGAGTACTGTAAATGTTACCTTAATCATTACGCTAGAGAATACAACAGAACTGTCCTGCATTGTGAGCTTAAAGGTTACAGAAAAATGAGGGTGAGAGATATTTGAAGTGAACATGTAAGAATTCAAATCACTGCAAGCAGCATATCCTCAAGTGACAGAGCTAGAAATGAAAAGCTTAAATACTGTGTCATGCCCACTGCTATCCAGATCCTACAAAAAAAAAAGACTGTGTGACCTTAATGCTGTGAAAATCCAAAACAGCAAGAGTGTCCTTTAGCCATGAAAATAGATGAAGAATGAATAACGTGTCATACAGTTGTGTTAAATTTCTCCTTTAGAGAAAATGAATAGCCAATACATACGTCATGAAGTGCGGGGGTGTGAAACTAGTGACCTGAGGAACTTCTGGGAAAAGACTATTGAGCAACAAACTCGATATCTGCAAATTGAAAAAGAACGTCAGCGAAGAAGTGCTCTGACAAAGTGAGTAGTTTGCATCTGGAAAGGTTATTTGAGTTTGCGTTTGAATTCTTTTTTAAAGAAAAGTGATACCTATATTTAAGTCATGCAATTAAAGCTGAAAGTATTTTTGTTATATTTTTAGAAAATAATTAAAACTTCCCGAATGTGCAAGCTAATGCTAACTTATCTAAGCTATGGTTTCACAAGATAAGAGAACAATTTGTTCTTATTGGATCCAGAGTGTGGAACTTTCTGAAGTTATCAGAAAAACATCTAACAGTGCAGGCTTGTTTTGATTACCAAAGTTTATGTTCCTAGCAGAGCTGGCCCACCTTCTTTCACTGAAGCCTTGTTTTCACAATAATATAGTTTGAATTCATTAAGATGGCTTAATTTGCATGAGGTAAATCCATAATAAAGCAGATGGGCGAAGTGTACTAACAGACCAAGGCAACCATCCTCCATAGCCATGTTTACCTCAATCAGTCATGTTTGCCTTAATCAGCCACACTGAGAAAGACCAATCCATGGCAATATCAGTACAGTTTTATTTCACTTGAAGTCTCCATAAGCACATGCAAAGTATATTGAAGGCTTTTGGCTTGAGATCATTCAATAAGAAAACATTTTTTTCAAAATCTCCCTCATATCTCTCTTTGAATTGATGCTTGAAAAAAAAAAGAGTAAGGATGAACTTGCATTAATAACCCTGGATGAAGGAACACTAGAATTAGTCTCTAGCATGTTTTATCCATTTGCAACTAACCTAATTTCAATGTCTCAACTCCTCAGCTGTGAAATTCCTGTCTTTTCTATTTGAGGCAGTCTTTCTGTGGTACCTAGATACTACCAAAAAGAAAACAAAGTGCAACCTACCATCTAAAGCTGTCTACTATGGATCTAACAGAAGTTTCAACATGCACAGTGTTTCCAAGCCAAATAGTGCTCAGAAACCTGTATGCAGTACCTTTTGAAATGCATTTCTGAGAAGGAGGGGTACTGAGGAAAGGTTAGGTGGTGCTACCCAGCAGGTGGCAGCAGGCAATCTGCAGTGGAGATGACAAGTCACTCCGGCAATCAGAGGCACTTGAGAGAGGGTACACTGGAGATGAAGATGAACCACAAAGCTCAGGTAAGCCCTCACCGGGATTTGAGAGCTAGTTCTGAAGTGACACCCAGCAAAGCAGTCTTTAAGGGCAGGACAGTTTGCATGACAACTGGGGAAATACACCAAAGGATAGCACCAGTGGGAAACATGAAGGGTATGAATTTGTTCCCTCTAAAAACTGATCCATGTTTCCCTCCTTAGGCTCAGAAATGAATGGATGGAGAGGCTGGAAAAACGAATAAAGATGTTGAGAACCCAACCTGAAGACCCATCTAGCTGAAGATCCCACACTATACGTGTTTGGGGGGAAAAGAAAATTGTTTTGTAGAAAAGCATGATGGTGTGACAGAAAAGCTTATGTCAATTTTACTTTTTGGCTTAAATGAGCTATAATTAATTAGCTGTCATTGTTAGAAGTTTCATATGTGAAATGTCTATTGCTGTTTTTAAGATTATGCATCCATCCCTTCATTCGATAAATGGAAATTGAAGTAGTCTGAAATCTTCAAGACTAATAAATCATGGTTCACTGAGCTGTAGAAGCCTGGAAAAAGAGCTTAGTCACACATTTCTTCAACATTTTAGATTTCTGTATAGACTGATTGTAATCTAATAAAGTTATTTTCTTTCAACATTGTTTAATGTATAGTTGAGATTTTTTATTTTTTTTTTTTAACACAGCAGAGCCCAACTCAGACTAAGGAAGAGGGGACATGCAGAATGCCACCAAATCCCAGATCACAAGTGGAGCCAAACTTAGTGGGAGTTACAGATCCTACCTGGCATATTAAAAGTCTGTGGAGTTATTCCTATGTATCCTGAGAAATAGGCTCTGTGAGCCACCAACAAGAGTTGCTTAATTAGTTAACCCACATTAGCTAACTTGAGGCAGTATATCAGCAAAGACAAAATAATATGGAATTTTGAGGCTACTTCTGGTACCTGACCTGTCTTGTCTAGAGCTGGACTGATACGTGTTTCACAGAGCATCTTGATGCATTTTCACAGCTGTCTGTCATCATGAGTGACGAACACACTTTTTCCTCTAACACTCCCTCTAAGACCCAGTATATATTCCTTAACAATCAGTACCTTCAGAAATATGGCATCTTTACTCTCCCACTTTCTCCATTAGTGAAAAATGTTTCTAGTTCCCTTCCTAATGCTTCATGAAAATGTGGCATTTCCTCCAACAGTATCAAAGCATTTCAGTAGGCTGATACATTAAATTTGCTTCCTTTTTAGGGTGACTCCTTTGTTGCCACCAGAATGCTTGATGTAATATACTACAAAATGGGTTAAGTACATTAAAAATCTCTTCCCTCAATCGCTTAACCTTTCAGTCCTTTTTATAAGACCATTTCACTACTTCTCTGGTAATTCATATTGTTTCAAAGTAAAGAAGATTTGAATTACCACTGGGGAGAGAACAGTGGAAGGGTTTGGGATTTTAAAATATTTAGATTCTTTTCAAAGCAAAATAAAAATTTGAAATACAATTTTCTCTCTCTTAATCCAACAACTTTTAAATTCACTTTTGTGTGTCCCAAGGTCAAACCAAATCTATTATGGGAATTTAAATGTATAAATAATATTCAGGAAGCCTGAGAAATCCATAAAAGTGTTCAAAAATTATAACCTTGGGATAAGTACTCAGAAATAAATACATCAGCAGGTATGTCACTGAACTTGAGAGCAGTGTTTTCCTGCCAGATGAAAAAAGCTACTAAAGATCATGTTCTTCAGCTGAGTCTTTTTCTTAACCAATTTTTAAAGTAACATCAACTGGAAGTATGTAGAATAACAGTGTAAGTACAATATAACTGTGTTTTAATAAATAATCACCAAGTAGACCCTCAACTTAATATTCGGTTTTAGCAAATGATATATTTCTTTGAAAATGCCAGTTCACACTTCAATAGTCCCATCATCTGTGTCTTGTGCTTACGAAAGCTCCACCTGAACTCCATTGTGAAACAGCATTGATTTTTATAACATTTTGGCTGAAGTTAGAGCTTGAACTGAGCTAAGGGAAACATTTTTCATCCCTTCATTCATTGTGTAAGTGGCTGCATGAGGTGCAAAACAGAGGCAATAAGTGTTCACACATTTTCAAAATGAGATACCCCTGCAATAAGCTTTTCTTTGTATCTCACATAGTTGAGATCCTTCTTCTTCTCTTACCATAAAGTAAGTCAGAATGAGGAAAATACATGGAGAGCCAGGAAAAGATGTGCCAGGAAGTGATTCCCATCTGACTCCCTCATTGCACATCTCATATGGTTGTGTCACTTAAGAATGGTTTGGAATAGGTCTCTATCAAGCTAGGAGACCCCAAAATAATCTCTTTAAAATGATAAAAAGGAACTTATTTTTTTACAGACTGCATCTATTTCAGCCCAAGGCCAAGAGGAGTTCTGAAAACATATTTCCAGAATCAAGTAACTTTTCTTCTGAGTTTAGCAATTTCATCTTTAGTGTCCAGATTAATTAGTTCAGGCTCAGGTTCCCCAGCATTAGATTCAGGACTTTGGGCCATGTAATCTTTATCTAAGTTCTAGCAACATGTTTTGATACAAATGCCATCACCTTCGCAGGGGTAATCTACCTGGGAGGTTTATAAATTACCACCAAAACAAGAATACATATCCAGAGAAATAAACACAATCTAGCATCGATCAACAAAAATAAAGAAGAGTCATAGCATTAAAATTAAAATCTGAATGTCAAGAAACAATCTGAATCAGAAGCTGGAGCAGAATCCAAAGTGAAAATTACTCTGGCAATTTGAAAACACAAATATATTAATATTTAATTTACCTTGAAGGTCATAAGAAAGGCAAAATCACCCCTAAACTGCAATTTCTGTGGGACTCAGAAGTTAACTGTAATGTTGTAAAAAGGAGTAGAGAAACCTGACTTTAAGACTTGAAAATTCATCAGCTAAAACCTGGTAAAATCAGCTGGGTTTTGTAAAATCTTTATGGTTAGAGAGGATGTTCAGATGTTTTTCAGACTATTTTTCTCCAATATGCTGTTTCAGAGGAATGAAGCATTCAGTTAAACAGGTTAAACTTAATAACTCCAATGTTTATAAAGCAGCCCCTTGACTTAATTTCTCTCAATCTTTTTCCATATCTGCACATTGATTTTGAGTGTAACAGCAAGAGATTTTGAGTTATGCCAATCTAATTTTATTAGCTTTGTAATTAAAATCTGATAGATACTTGCTTATTTTCCTAGCTTTCATTATTTTACCATTCCTTTCCTTCATTCTGACACTGAGCAAGAAAATGCATGTCACTTTCTCATTATGAATGAAAGGTACAGAACTTCTTGAAAAAGCTTGTAAGTGACAAAAATCGAATGTAGTAAAGTTTTACCATGCTCTGAAGAAAACGCTAAATAATCTGGACTCAAGTCCTTTTATATAGTATTTATGAGAGGTACACTGTGTGTTAGCACAAGAGTGACCGACACTCCATTTCAGCTGTATTAATTATCCTTCTAGTGTATGGATAAGAGCTGACAGCTTTGAAGAATGATTCTGTCAGTAACCACATACTTCTTAGTCGTTTAGCCCAAACTGAGACAGTTTAAATACAGTTCTTCACTCAGCAGTTCTTCCTGATCAATGTCGTTCTCTAACAAAAGAGCTCCTCTCTGGAGCTCTCTAATTAAGGAGCAAATACGCATAATTCAGCCACTGCAGCCATTTTTTTTATTTGAACAACTGATGCAAGTCAGGCAAAATGTAAGATGTCTTTCTGGTAAGATGGTAGAGACAAATGAGGAAGATGGTTCAGCTAAGCCTTGCTGAAGCTCCCCAGCCCTGCCCCAGCATAGTTTCTGCAATGAATCCTGTGCTGCAGCTCAGCAGGGACCACCCAGCAGGCTCTCTTCAGCATGACAGCCAAAGACCATGCGTTCCCTGATGTGCAACTACTTCATGTCCATGTAGCTGTGTCTCTTTGGGTGTCTGATCACATCCATTGAAGAAGAGACCAATCTACTGGCCAATTCTGAGGTGCTTGAAGTTGCCAGAACTGAAATAAACCTACCATACAATACAAAGCTAACCTACCATACTCCACGTTTAGTGTTACACTAAGTACAGGTGATTTATTTTGCACTATAGAAAAGCCTACAGGCTACCTTTGAGATTTTGATCTTACAATCACAAAAACCACAAGAGATAGTCCCAGCCATACAGAGCTCACTGCATAAACAGAACAAAAACAGTGGCGGGGGATTGGAAAGAGGGGTCAGAGCCAGAAGTCAGGGAAGACCCATGGTACCTGGGTCAGGTACGAAATCAAGGCCCAATTGCTCCACACAAATAATGTGATCCATGTCCACAGTAGACAGTGCTCCATCTGGAACTGAAATCCATATAGTTCCTTCTAATAATCAGGTCTGAAAAATAAAAGCATCCTGAATCGACCCATGAAAGTTGCTACAGCTGTGGCAAAATACACCAGATATCAAAGGAATCACTACTTGTGTAACTGAATTCTACCCATAAAATCTTGAGGAAAATGAAGAATCAGATGTCACTGGGATGCCAAATTTGTTAGAGAACAGGGAGATCATTGAGTCTGGAGAAGCAGGATAAATATTTTTGGGGAGGGAAGTTAAAGAAAATGAAGAAGAAGTAATGTCTTAAACCAAAGGTGTTTGAAGTGGTTCAGTTCAAGGTTTACAGGTTTTACTGTTTTGAACTCAACCTCCCACTTTTCAATGTTACACAATGGAGCCTCTCCCAGATATCACTGCTGGTGTTAGCTTAGCCACAGACACATTAATCACACTTGATCTGCAGCAACTGCGGAGTGAAAGTTACATTAGAGATAGATCTGGACCTTAAGTCATGGTGTTGTTTGAGCCTTTCTATAAGCAGATAAGACATTTTCCCATGCTAAAAGGTACTGCCACTCCCTTCTTTCATAAAGAGGACTCAGTTTGGGTCAAACTGATTTACATCCTACAAGCAGGACTGCTCAGAGAGTCCTGAAGTTTCAAGGGTGATGAGGAATACTCATTACGACATATGTCAAAATATAGATAGCTTTTTGAAAGGCCTCTGAATTTACAGGTCTGAATTTATCCCCTGTAGTATGAGAATCCCATTCTGAGCGCAACCCAGTGGGTCAGGGAAATCCCCAGTATCAACACAGGCAGAAGGATAAATGGATAAAGAACACCCCTGTGAAGAAGGCCTTGGGGATACTGTGGTATGGAAAATTGGACATGAGCAGCAATGTGTGCTTGCAGCACAGAAAGTCAACCATATCCCGGGCTGCATCAAAAGGACCATGGGCAGATTGAGGGAGGTGATTCTCCCTCTCTACTCCATTCTCATGAGACCCCACCTGGAGTCCTGCATCCAGATCTGGGGTTCCCAGTACAAAAAAAGCATAGACCTGTTAGAACAGATCCAGAGGAGGGCCATAGAAATGGCCAGAGGGCTGGAACATCTCTCCTGTGAAGACAGGCTGAGAGAGTTGGGGTTGTTCAGTCTACAGAAGAGAAGGCTCCTGGGAATCCTTATTGCAGCTTTTCAATACATAAAGGGGTCTTATGAGAAAAATGGAGGGAGACTTTCTACTGGGACATGTAGTGACAGGACAAAGCGTAACAGTTTTAAACTGAAAGAGGGTAGATTTAGGTTGGACATGAGAAGACATTTTTTACAATGTGGATGGTGAGACACAGGAACAGGTTTCCAACAGAAATTGTGGATGCCCCCTCCCTGGAAGTGTTCAAGGTCAGATTGGCTGGGGCTTTGAGCAACCTGATCTAGTGAAAGATGTCAGTACCGGTGGCAAGGGAGTTGGACTAGATCATCTTTAAAGGTTCCTTCCAACACAAACCATTCTGTAATTCTATGACTCTGTGATTTTATGATTCTATAATTAGAGCAAGGACAGCACAGTGCCTGCAGTAAGAAGGGAATATCAAACCAGAGTGCCCAAAGACATGGTCTGTATGAGAGCCTCCAGAGAAGACAGATAGGATACACCTAGCTTACAGCATTTTAGTTTGATACCTTACATTTTGCAGGGCACTTCTCTTGGCAGCCTGCTGTCTGTAGCTGCTGGTAGTCATTTGGAGAGTTAGCCTGCTATAGGGACAATTTTATAAAGTGCTGTCACAGGATGCCCTACTTACATCTCTTAACTTACTCTACCAAACAATCTACTTTTTGATAATGAGTAAGTATAATATCCTCAACCTATCCTACACTTCTACAATATGTTCTACATTTAGGATACATATTACTAGTGTGAGCACCCACAGAGCTTTCCTCACAAAGAAAAACTCCTTCATCTCTTCAACTTCCTCTGCAACAATTTTCTTAGTGGACACAGTGTGCAAGATCTTGATTGCAGCTGCTTGAAAAGCACTGAACCTTTCCCAGAGGCTTGTTTATATTCCCACCTCACTCCTTGCACATATTCCTTTTTATAATCTCACCAGCCTTCTGTCCCAGAGGATTCAGTGTAGTAGCCCTGGTGTCAGAGTTCACTGATAAAGATTTGAGTGCTTTGTATTTGTGACCCTTTGCCCCTTCTCTGCTCCAGAAAGGAGAAAGAGCAAATCCACCAAGCAGACTAATAGCAACCTGCCAACATTCACTGCAGAAAGTAGAGCTGGTTTTGAATTGTAAAACTGGAAGAGAATTTTCAGGCACAGATTCTGACTGCTTTAAAATGCACATACTATCTCTAAATCCAGGCAGCAGTCACAAAGTGTTTAAATAGTTGTTCTTCTCCTTCTCCCAGGATGAGAGTTTAATACCAAATTCTGTCTCAGAACAAATTTTTATGGACATTGAAACTAGGGGATTAAATAGAAATGCTGACACAACCCTACCCATGGACAGGAAAGAACAGTGTCATTATAATTATTGAATACAACCTATAATCTTCATGGTGCTCTAAGCCAAAAGGAAAATGAGAGGCTTTGTATAATGCTGAAAATCTATGAGGGTTTTGATGTTGTTCTAATCCTAGACTACCTAACTATTCATTTAATGTCCAAACAATGTGAATGAAACTTCATGTGGCATTTAAGATTATTGTAATTAGAAAGACTAGAGCAGAAACCAACTGGGAAAAAACCCGTTCTCTGTTTGACTTGATTTACCTAGCTTGAATGTTGTTGTCAGAATACCTAAGCAGTGTTTCATGATTTAGGTTTCATGTTTTAAAGGGAAGGTGTGGGAAATTACAGAATAGTCTATTGAAAAATAAAAGTGAACAGAAATCAACTCATGTAATCCTGGTATTATTTGCAGGTTATTAATAGGCAATGTTACACAGAAGGCCAAATCATGGGATGGCATTTTTGTCCACAGAGAGCAGCATCAAAGCTGAGGAACAGCTGTACCAAAAGCAAGACCAGTGGGACTCTGTGAGTTACTGAATGGTCCCATGAACAGTATCAGCGGCCACCCCAAAGGGAGCTCTGTAGATCGTTCCTCAGTGGTTACTAAAGATATACATGCACAGATTTGCATACTTAAATGGTACCATAAGCCTTAGGCACCTTTATTCATCCCCAATCATATAACACAACAGCCCAAAAGCAGTCATATTAATAAGAACCAGCAAGCTAGAAATACCAAAGCTTTTTTTACAGCCTTTGGGGACCTACCAACTCGTGGCAATACAGAGGCCCTTTAGTCCATGCACAGTGTAAAGAGGAGCAGCTGAGCTCAAGAGAGGAGCTCTGCAGCACAGCCCAGGCCCTCAACACATGGAGCCTGCTGGTTTAGGACACATAACTGGCCAGTGCTGAAGCTCGGTTATGATTCCTCGTCTGGGCACCAGTTCAGGCCCCTATGTGCCAGAAAACACTGCCTGTTTTCCAAACACAATCAAAATGCACCCAAACTGGCCAAAATATTGCAAACTTTTGGTGTGTATGGTTTTGGCTCATTCACAAATTACATGTCTCAGTACTATGATTTGATTCATTCATTGTTTTCCAGAAAGCTACACTATCATAATCACATAAACCTGCCCTGGACAAGTTCTTCAGTTCTCTTAAAAACCATGTTTCATTCTCATACTTGGGTGGGTGAGAAACAATCTTTTTCCACCATTGCATCATTCTTTTGCAATCTACCCCCTCCAGAATTTTTGGACAAAGCAACTAAAAAAGAAAAATCCAGCACGTACACAACATGGAGTTTAACAATCCTTTATGGTAATTGAACTGGGATGATTTTTTTGAAGACTCAAAGAAACTGCTTGCACAGAAAATCTTAGTTGTGCAATCTTCTGTACAAAGCATTTATTCATCCAATATATGTTCACACTTAAGAAGGTTATTTAAGAAAGTGGCCATCTCAGGTTAGAGACTATTATATTCAACCAAATAATCCTCCTTTACACATAAGTTATGAACATCACAATTACTTTTAAGATTAGGATGACCTTGATCTCTTCTTTTATAATTTCTTTCAGCTCAAAAGCAATATTTTTTTCAAGGAAATTGAAATAAAGCTCCTCAACTTCACAGTACAAATGACGTGAAAGACTTTGTTTTACCTGGACAGACTAGCTTTCAGGAGCAGAAGATTGCCTCCTAGTGTAGTATTGATGTAACTTTTCATACTCCAGACAGAATGAGACAACACATAGCTGAGCTGGAAGAATGATTTAGCTAATGTGCTACTCATTTTTCTTTCAGGACATCAAATGTTAAATCTTATTTTGGACCAGTTTCTTATTTAATTTGATCTTTTTCTTCTAGAGACTCAGGAGACCCAGGATGCTGAACCAAAAAAAAAACCCAAACCAGTCTAAGACATGTGATATCAAAACACAGCAGCTACATAGTTCTAAGGCAGCTATTTCCAAAACTTCTGTCATTTTAGCTTAAATGTTCCCCCATAGGCCCACAGCTCTGCTACTGGACTGCTCAGAGCCGCCCCAGCCTGAACCATTAGGCACTTCACACGTCTCACTCAGGCATGAAAACAGGCAAGTGGTAAACAAGGCCTTCCACAGGGCCAGTGTGGTTGGCATATTTCTCACATGTGTCAAGAAGATCATCTCTCCTAGAGAGCACAGCAGAGACAGAATACCAGCTGGTACAGAAGGGATACAGAACAAATGGGCAAAGAAAATACTTTCCTTTTCACTAGTTGAGGTACTCTGCTGAGTAGTTAAGGCACATTCCCACCAAGGAGGAGATACAGATTCTCCTCAGCCCCAGCGAATTTCTGACTGTATCTCTGTGAAAAAAAATGGAACTGTTTTATGGTATCTGAACTCAGCTGTGAAAAAGAAAATTCACTGATGTGAAGCTGAACATGTGTGCCCATAAACAATATATGAAAGGAAACCAGCTTTACAGAACCCATAAATTGCATACAAAATCACCACATCAGTATAATATATATCTCAGGTAGCTTATGGAAGATGACCTCCAGAATCTCTCACAAGTCTCACAGCTTCATTTTGAAGTGGGGCACAGCAGCCCTACATCCCTTTCAGGTAAGATACCACCCTACCCATCTTCCCTTCTAAGCACAACCTGCTGATGGTGACATAACCAAAGCCCAAACAGAGCCTCAAACTATTTGAGAGGACCAGGCTGAGATCACAAAGTCTTAGTATTAACAATTTTGACAGTAGTGTTTCAGGTTTCAAAGACCATTTTCCTCACTTTCATTTTATCGTCATAAAAGCTGTCAGCTCACCTATAACAGTTGATTTTCATTAGTGGGTAAACAGCAACTTTTAATCAAATAATGAATGTTCTACTCCTCATCATAGTTTAATAATAAGGATGGTGACACAATATAATGTTCTGACATAATCTCCCTCCTTAGAAGACTCTAATCCCCATTAGCTGCCATGTTAAACATGACTCATAATTCACTCTATGAGGCAATTTTTAAAGCACAGTACAAATGAATGACTAGAAGCTTACTAGTATTACAACCCAAACTACACCACCCCTCTAGATGTCAGTGTCTGCGAGAGGACCTGCTACATCTCCATCCACTTTCTAATGTATGTTGAAGAAGAACTAACTAAACTGAACATGATCCTAATTACTGCAACAGCAAGACAGAGAAGAGTAATTGTAGCTCATTCATGCATTCCAGTCATTGAGCCTGTTACACCATTTATGTGGAAGGCAATGAATGCCATGCTTTCTGCAAGTCTCTGCACAGATGCCTCCATCCTGGTCCCAAAGGCATTTCCCGAGTTCTGTTTTAGCAGGCAACTACTCTGCTCTCCTTACCAAATTACAGTCCTGACCTTCATCAGGGGTCACCAGCATTTACTGGCAGGTCTTTGAACTTCAACCTTCTGAATTTGGGAGGAAAATCAGGCATCAGTAACTTAGAGGAACTCCTTCTCAAGGTCAAGCTCGCCCTGCCTTAGTCTTTTGGTGGTTATCAGGGTCGTCTCTCCTTTACACTCCTGAGTATTTCTACCATGTGGGGACAGCATGATAATTTACAAATCTGTTCAATACTGAGACAGTGTCACTAAGGCCATGTCTCCACGGCAATATTACATTAATCTACTTTCCTCATTAGCAGGAAAGAACAGAATGGTTAAGCATAGCAGCATTCACTACACCATATCTAACCGTACATCGTTTTCCTGGTAAAGTCTTTGGCTCTTTAGAGTTCTACCTTTGTTCATATTAGCTGGTTTGTACTATGCATAGATGTCTCAGGATGGGAAAGCCACCTCTTGCCATTTTTCTCCTGTGATTGCAGCATATCTATGAGAAACTATAAAAATAATATGAGAAGACTAACACATTATCTTGGCATTCACTATTTTTCCAATGCCACTTCTGAACAGCTTCTCTGGCAGCTAAGACCCAGTTCTGAGTGATGTGGATTTGACAGCCCTTAATAAGAAACAGATGGCACGTGTATTTGCAATGATGCAGGTGGCTGGATTTGACTCTGTTGTTTCATAGAGATGCAGATGCTACTCTGACTCAAGTAATGAAAGAAAAGGAGGAGCAGGGGATTTTAATTTAGTGTTTACTTGGGCAAACTATATGTCTGGACTAATCTGACTTGGAAAGTGTTGCTTCAGGATGTTGTCATCTAGAACAGATTTACAGGAACGTATAGTGATGCAGAGTCAAAAGACCTACAGAAATAGAAGAACTTCTAGGTCACAAAAGCCAAATGGAAACTTACACCAGGCTCAGCCTGGAGATGTAGCTGCAGAACACTAGTCATGATATTTCTCCTTAATTGAAATAAAGACAAGGACAAATCTCTGCTTGTAAGCCGAACCTGTACAAACTGGATGCAACTGCACTACAGAGACCTTAGCCCCTTGTCATGTCCTGATGGGCTTAAGACATAATTATTGTAAGGTGAGGATAGCAAGGTGTGGTTGAGCTCCTGGTTTCTCTGTTAATATGAGGTCTGGTTTGCAGCCAATTGAAGGGAAGACTTCTTCACTTGGCAAAGGTAGTGTATTTGCATGCCCTGGGTAAGGCATAAGAGTAGTGTGGAAGTATCTGGAGATACAAAGTCTTCGGGCACAATGTTGGAAAATTTTAAGGTAGGAAGAGCCAAATCCACTGTCACCTTGTCCAGCAACTGAAAAAATCTGAAGACAGATAGGACTGGTATGGAACAGGATCATGTGGTCCTCAGTATGGGTTAGAAGAGCAAAAAAAATAGTGTCTTCATGACTAGTCCCAAATAAAGTGTTTTTCCTTACACAGCTATGGAAATACAGACCATTAGCTGTAATTTCAGCCATAATAAGCAGAGGTCCTTGGTCATTGTTGCAAGCTGAAAATCTCTGTAAGGAGAATATTGACTGGAGGAATGTTTCTCATGGGATCTCAGCTGCTGTAAAGGTTCCGTGCATTAGTGATATTTGGGGTTAAGGTACTTTTATTTTTTTTTTTTTTAATTTATTATAAGGTCTTTCTGTATATCTGCTTATTCTTTAAACATAATGCCAAGAGATATAGTTCATTGCCAGACCCACTAATACCCATTTTCTGAACACGTGTGAGCAGGGATGTACTGCATGGGCTAGACATGGTGAAGTAAGCAAGACAAGAAAGAATAAGTGAAGAGCATTAAGTATAAACAAAATGAAGTTGGTATACTATGGAAATAGGTCTAAACCTTCAAGCCAACAGTGAAAGTACCTTGTTCATCATTGAGGCTTAAATAGAGAGTATTCAGACAAATGTTCTTACCTCTGTCTCTTACAGCAGTGTGTAATTAATCACTGAAGGAAATAGCTGAAAGCTTCAATTATAGTTGTACTGTAACATTGCACAAAACACTTGGAGAAAAAAGTTCCCTCTGTACCATTTTCACACTGGTTGTTGTCAAGATCTTCTCCACACTGTTTTCATTTAGACTATGTAGATTTTTGTGTGTGGCCAGTATGTTATATCAGCCCTGGAGAAATTAATTTGCACATTTCCCTCAGTCAGCCTCACACAAAAGAAGGCAGTGGATTACAGTTGAAATGTCCATACTCCTATGTGTTCTCTTCGGCTGCCTGTTAATTTGTGAGAGGAGACACTGCTTAAGGTGATGAAGGCTATGCACAGAGGTACCAGGAAGGGATCACTCCAGGCATGGAGCTGCAGAGCATGGGGCAGTGTCTGAACCTTTTGTGAATCCTTCATTAGCATCTTTCAACAAATAAACTCCTTTGGAAAGTATTCTTGTCCTGAAGATGATTGGTGCAATTTCAGGATATCACATCCTGGCTCTTAGCCCTGTGTCACAGCTCTATGCACTTTCAGATTTCCAATACAAATATTTGTGGGGTCAAATTGTGACACACATCACAGAAATTATCTGTGTTATAACAACTTTAAAAAGTTGTTATATATACACTTTCAAATATCAAATTATTTATTTCAGAAAGAGCATATGTGCGCCCAAAGGACTCTAAAAAAACAAGAAATAATTGTCATTTCTGTGATAAAACATGACTGGATAAGAAAATGACCAAAGTGATGTGCTCTTCTCCACTTTCACCTGCTTCTGCAGAGACATAATTGAACCCTAAAGCTACTGTCCTTTCGACATTTTTAACTCATTAAGAAGAAATTAACTCCCACTTTATTTGTGTCAGTACCATGCATGACCTCTCCTTGAAATAGGCAGCTCTTGAGAAACAAGGCATTATATTCTCATTTTGAACTTGACTGGGAAATGTCTTTTTCTAAACACTAATTAATAAGTTTCAGTTTATATTTGTTTGACTGGACGGTGCCAATAACAGATCAAGACACACCTATTATGGTAGTGTGGTACACCATAACAAAACACATGGAGTTTATTTGCATTTAAAACAGGTATACTCCGAGGAGAAAACATATTAGCACCCATGCCCAGTTTTATAAAGTGAGGGTTTATACAGATTGAATATAGCAGTTCTTTTCATTGGATGACTTGTTTGTCTTTAACACAAAGAAAAGCCTAGTGGTTCCAAGTGTCACAATATCTGAGTGGCATTGACAGACATTTGCATTATGAACCAAATCTGAAAAAAGTGAGACTCCAAAGTATGTACACAGAAAATCCAATTAACCCCAGTGAAGAGAGATTTTTCCAGTTCCCCTAAACGTTTTGACAACAGGAAGATTCGTAAATATTAGCATAATTTCCATATACAATTTTGCCTGTCAGTTTTAACCTTAACATCTGATTTACTTTTTTACTTTTGCTTAGCTTGACCATGAACTTACCTTACACAAAGAACTTACATTTAGACAACTCCAGCTTCTTAAAATTCCCTTATCTCACGCTTTTTAACTTTGAATGTCTGAAGCATCCTAAAAGCCTTCATTTCTTTCAAAAAACACATGCAGAAATGCCTAAATAATGGTGCCACTAGGCTGCACAAAATATGCAATTGAGTCTGTAAATTATCTCTAGCCAAATATAGAATATGAAATTGATATTTGACAACAGTGACCCCGGGTAAAATTTCCATGAGTTTATGGATAAGAGAGTTATACATCACCCTTAGAAAATTCAGACAACTGCATTTTGCCGGTATGATAAGTGTAAGAAAAAGATGAAAACCATAATCTTAGTAACTGTTTTGAAAATGATTTAAACCTTTAGATAGGCAGGCCCATTATTCTGAAGCCATTTATAACACTACTTTCTCAGCAACGTTTATGAGCATCTTCATGTAACTAATGATGTTTATGAATTAATATAGGCTCAGAGCACTCTTCTGATGCAAGGAATACTTTCTTCTGTGTTTCATAAATGGGGAATTGAACCACAGAGATATGAAATAACACACAGATAAGGGAACATTAGGACTTTCTGGATGATGTCTTTGGAAGAGGTGTAATTTACTGGCTTTACTCACCTCACTCATGCTAAGCCATGGTTAGAATGCATCTAATGGTTTTCAATCACTACTGTGCTATAGGAATACTGGATTTGTTCATATTCTTTGTACAAATATACACCAACAGAAGAGAAACTGCAAAACTCATGTAAGAACTTAGTAAGGTAAGGAAATCTGTGATTTACATTGGTAGAAATTAAAAATAAAAAAAAGTTTGTTATATTCTCATGTTCTTGAATTTAATTTGTGCTTCTGAGAAACCACATTGGTTTGACAGTCAGGCAAAGCACAACATGATGATAAAAGCCAACAGTTACAAACTCAAATAGTTTTTGTGTTAACTGCTTTACTATTTTGACACCCTAACACATACACACACACACACTGAGCCATCATATTTTAAAAAGCTGTTAAATTTTATTTAACCTACCCAAAAAGACTGCTTTTAAATATTGCCTTGCAGAAAAATAAAAAATAAATCAAAAGAGAACAGGAAAGTTATTTTTATTTTAACAATAAAACATCAAAAAAAAGTTTATCTCTGAAGTTTACTGCTATCTTTGTTTATTTTAAAAAGAAATTAAAACAGTGGCTAGTACTTCAAAACATTCTTCAATAAGCTGATTTTATATAAGACTTCTGAGAAAATGTTCAGTCAAAATAAATTCCCTACTAATAAACCTTAAGAAAAATCAAACTTTAAAGAAATGACAGGATAACAGAAATAAATAGCTTTGATTCAAATAGTGTAGCTCATGTAACAAAGACTTTGAATTTACTTATAACGTAATGGCCAGTAACTAAACAAGCTCGTTTTGCACTTAGTAATCCTAAACTACTCAGGGCTCACTACAGAAACTGAATATTTACCCTAATTTTTAATGAAATATTTTTTAAAATATATAAGTATTGCACATAGATATCATTCGTCAGAATTTTCATCTTGAGCAGTGAAATGGTGAAACAGTAATTCACACAAGACAAATATGACAGAGTGTACTGAATCACTTCCAGAGGGATTATTCAAGTCATGCAAAAGTTTAAACCATGCTTAAGGCCCCAGATTTTGGCTACAGATCCTGTTCATTTGCCTTAGAATGAGTGGATCTGTTCATTTAAATGACCTAAATGTGTTGTAATCACTGGGTAGCTTTCAATGACAAGGTGATCAAATATCAACTATTATTTATTATTTACAATCAATTATCCTAAATCAAAGTTGATAGAAATGGCCACCGCTTCAATTTGAAAGCCTTACTCTCCTTAAGATGTTCCAGGATGCTAAGGATGGTAATTGGTTCAAAGTCGTTTGTATGTGTGCATGCGGAAGGCATGGTAGGAAGAGATAGCATCAGTTTTGGGGAATAAATCATTAAAGGAGCAATGAATTGCTCTGGAAGATTAGTCCAATACAGCAAAGCCACTCCTTGCTCATTATGCCTCTTAAATAGGTGCTCTTTCCCGATTGAACTCCAAGGGCAAAACTAAACAAGCAACAAGGTCAAATTTCCAGAGTCCAGCAAATAAACCTGAAAAGTACCTCCTGTATGTAAAGCCCAAGTGCTTTCTTCCTGTTATGTCAATCCACTGTTAAGCTAAACTCCTAGTACCACACAGTCATGTGACAAACCTGGCGTTCATTTAGTAGAAATTCAGTGACTGCTTTCTGAATGCAGAGTAATCTTTGGAAAAGTGAAACCAGAAAATAGAAGTAATGTCAAGAAAAGAATGCAAACCAAGTGAAGCCAAAAGGCTCAGGCCCAACTCGGCTGTTTGAAGCAAATTTTGTGGTGAGGTCAACCAGTTATTTCAAAAAAAGCAGAGATTTGACATTACTGGCACACGAATATCCAGGAGGATAATAGGTTTCATTGCAACTCTTTCCACACAAAGTTGCACCAATTTAGTGACATTTGTTTAGTTTTAGAACAAGGCAAATTCTAGCACATAATGTCTTTTTGGTTTAGATTAGGTCACAACAGACTACGTTCAAAATTCTTTTTCTCACCTCCCAGGACAGTAATATTGAGACTGTAATGTTGTCAAGCTAAAGTAAAATCTTGAAAATATTGCATGTAACATAAAAAATACACTGTAGACCAGAAAAGTCATATAGAAAATAGAAATTATTAAAATAGAATGAAGTTTAAAATATTGTCTTCAGATCAATTCCTGGTTTATTCTAGGGATTATAGTATGTTGACCATATAGCTTTATATTTATGTCATGGCAATGATATTACATTTTAAGACAAGAGGGAAAAAAAAGAGGAAAAAAAAAAAAAAAAAGAGGTCTTCGCATAGGAAATTCAATTTACCTTTAGCTCTTTTGCCCCCAGAGACTACTTCAGAGCAGGTCCTGTGATAAATCCACCACCCAATGCCATTGCAAATTTCTAGGTTAATGAAAAGAGGTCAAGTAGCAAAATGGGAGATGATAGCAGAAAGGTGTTGATCGTCTGTAAACGACTTGCTGCAGGGAGTACAGTGTTAAAGCTCAGAGATTGAAGAACACCAATTTTTTTCTTGGATGATAATCACAGGATTGGCATTACTTTTATTTCTATATTTCACCAAAACTTCCTTGCCAAACTAATTCCTTTTTGTGTACCTGGCAGTGCTAAGTTATAGCAGAAGAATTTCATGTTCAAAGANNNNACAGACAGAGAAAAAAAAATGAAACTTATTAGGTAAGAAATTTTTTTCTTTAATAATAAAAGTGCAGTCTTTAAAATGTTTCCTACCGCTTACAGAAAAAAAAAATAATATCAAGTTTGTTTGATAAATCCTTGTATTTGTACTGTTCACACTTCTTTTTCTAATAGTTACTTAAAACTGGGGGGAATCGCTTTTCTCATAATATGAGTACTGTACCTAGACAAGGGCTTACTTCCCTCTCCCTTATATGTTCCAAAATCATAGTTCTAGTTACTTTTCACTAGCTTCATGGTACAATTTAACAAGTTTTTTGTTAATTCATTGTTCACGTATCTTTAGTTTTGCATTGCAGATTTCTTTTAAGAATGCCACTACCTTTACAAGTGCTCCAGTTTGAAACCAGTAAGATATATCCTTTATTCCTTGAGGGTTTTTTCAATGGGCAGTGCTTCTATGAAGCAAAGAAAATACTAAAGACTGGTCCCTCCCCCTCCTGTAAATAACTAGCATTAAAATAACTACTGTCTTATAGTCTCAGCTTTCAGACATCTTTGTGCATGAGTGGGGTTACTCTTGTGAGTGACATTACCTTCACATTTGTAGGTTTGGGATTTTCTGCAATGTTGCTCTCTTCGCCTTCTTCAGCGAGCCAGGCTCTGATGCATGTTGAAGGATGCAGGACATCCACACGAAGATTCAGAGAGAGCAGGACCTGGTTATAGAGTCTATCTGTTGCCTGTTCAGGACTCACAGTATGTGCCCTGATCCCTTGTTACTTTCCATGTAAACAACAAAATTACCATTTCAAACATTTCAGTGATTTTTATTTTACCATTCTACTATCTCCTGAACCCATGCGATAACATTTGAATTGAACTCTGAAGCAGAAAGAGAAATAACTAACACAGATATAAAACACACACCAACTTCTCTATCACTTTCTGAAATTACATGTTTGAGTCTTATTATTTTCATAAGGAATAATTTATTGCCATCAATTTTAATAAGTAGTGTTCTGTTTTTCAGTTGTTCCCAAAAGTACCACTGTCCTTTTATAATTTATTTGTTTAAAGAGTGCAAAGAGGAAAACTGTAACAATTCCCCAGATCAGGGAAATCGGAGCATGTCTAAACATTTTTAAGGAAACAAGTAATCTCAGTTCCAAGAGGAAAAGGAGAAACTCTTCTCGCGTCTTACCTTTTACTGGGTTAACACGTGATAAGTTGTTGATCACATGAGGATATAATTGATTTTCATGTCCATTATGAAGGTGTTTCGGGGGAGGGGGGAGGGTTTGAAGGTCATACAATAATCTCTTTTCCCGAGGATACTTTCTGTTGCCATCTCTTGAATGCACAATCACACGTACAAAAGGAGTTGGTACATACCGATAGCTATATTAGTTAAAAACAAACAAAAGCCCCACATGTTAATGAAAACATGCAGACTCCGTGTAAAGGACCTTTACACCACAATGTGGTTTCTTCAACAAACAGCAGGGAGTCCTTGAAGCTGTGAATCCTGCTAAGTATGCAGGCAGACATCGGCAACACGGTTAGCAAGCCTTTTCGTGAACACAAATGCACTCTTCTGTGCTCCTGAAAACATGACAAATGCCTGCTAGAATATCCATTGAAGTACTTGAAATATGTTGGACCTATGGAGAAATGAGAAGTGCTGCATCATCATTGCATTATTTTTGTTAATTCTTGCAGAAAGCTTAAAAGGGATGATGATTTCGTTTTTTAAAAAAGAAAGTAGATGTAAAGGTAAATTTGGAAGCTTTTGCCAAATCTTCCCCCTTCAGCACTGATGAAAGAACTTCAGGTGGTACTGCTAGCTAAAGAGAAGGCATGGGTTCAGAAAAACACTTTTCACCTCGTGCTCCTGATTTTGAGATCTGAATGCAGTTTCAAGATCAAGAAGCTGGTATGTAAAGAATAACTCTGTGTTTCATACACAAGGGCCATAAGGCCAGTCTCAGAACCCCTAGACTGTGCCCTGGGACATGAATTAGCAGCACTGGTTATGAATTCTCACCGCCTATGAATTCTCTTCTTCTCATTTGGGAGAAGAGAATTTCTAAAATTCTAAAATTTTAATTTTAAATTGCTAGAGGAAAAAAAATGGCAGTAATAGAGATGCCTCCCTTAGGCTGCTCTCAGTGCTTTTAACAAAGTTGGAGCACTTCACTTGCCATGGGAATACGAAGGGATCCATGCTGGAAGCTATTGTCCTGATTCAGGGAGAGCTATATCCTTTTATGTTTCCTGACATATCCCCCAGCTCCCATGGAGAGTATAAAGAACTGATACCTTTACACTTGATGCAAGACGTGTGTTACCAGCTTCAATTGCAGCTGTATGTGCCGTGCCTGCTCACTGCAGGTATATAGAACACTTGTTTCTCTTGGTTATCTAGAAGCATCTTCCAAAACACCTCTGAAAATACTAGTAAAAAGAGCTTTCTTCTTGGTGTTACCTTCCTACCCATTCCCCTTTTACTAAGAATCCAGACCCATCTAGTCTAGAAATAGTTTAATTAAGAGTCTTAGTTGCCTCGGACACCAGGGTTTGTGTGCCTTTTCCAGACTTGGTAGGCAGAAAACTGAATCAAAGAAAGTAACTCTTGCTACATTTTTAAAGAATGGATGAAAGGTCAGGTCCTCAACTGAGTGACTCTACGAACTCCAATCTCTGATTAAGCACAGGAACAAAAACATATGCCTGGAAGCAATTGTATCTGTTACTGAATGGTAATTAAAACTTATGAGGATGTTGCTTAGATTAGTCTTTGGCCTTTGAAAATGCTAACAAGTCAGGATAACTGTGTAGAGTCTTTGCAATAGAGAAACAAAGTAAACTTTAAAAGCACCAGGCTTAAACTGTCAGCCTGGCTGTCTGCAGCTGAAGTGGGTGCCTTATTTGCTCAACAAACTTTCTGCAATAACTTCTTATTTCTGACTGTAGCCCATGAGCTGAACAGGAACTGCTGCCAAAATAGAGGATCCTATTTCCTGGGGACTTTCTGTATATGTCCAAAGTATTTTACTGATAGATATTGTGAACGTGATAAACGGATCAGGTGAGAAAAACATAGAGTGGATTTTTTCCCCAGAAATAGTAACAAGCTTACTTTCAAGACATGTAATTCTACTTCATAATCTTTTTTAAATTATTGCTGTAATTTTCTAACATCACAGATTCTGTGGCATGGTAAGGCATGGGAAGTGCACCAAGAACGGCTGCCGACTTTGACAGTGTGTCCATGGGTCCTTCACTGTTTTCCTCATGGTCTGAGATATGGTTGTGGTAAGCAACACAGGATGCCCTGTATGGGGCTCCTTAAAACAGCACCCAGTTGTCCATTATTCACAACTCTGAGTACTCTTGAGTCAGTTCACCTGCCTGAAACAATAGCACACTGTTTGTGGACATTCCTTTCAGCTGCATAAAAGTGTGCTTAGGAATCTAATGATACTCCCTGCTGATCATAACCAGGTCCTCATGACCCTGATCACCAATGTGAGGGAAAGTCATAATTACTAAAAAGGTGTCACTTACTTCTCCCCACAGAAAAGAGGGTGGATGTGGCTTGGATGTGAATGGCAGAAAGCTTATCCAGGCTGTGAGGACAGGCTCTGCTAGCCAGCACCAGTCTCATTAGAGACCAGCCTGTCACTAGTTACCCCAGATTTTGCCAGTTGCCAAATCTTTTGTACATTAGGAACAGTGACATCTGGTCCACCACAGTAGTGGAGATACTCTTGAAAAAACAAGTGTAGTTTCTTCTGTTCTAAAGTGATTCTTTTAGGTACAGATTTGAAGCATGTACAGAACACTGCTTATGTAGTTTGTATTTATGGTGTTCGCTTCAGAAAGAAGTAGAGGTTTGAGGGTTTGTTAGTGGGTTGTTTTGGGGTTTTTTTTGTTTCTCATTAAATTCAATGTGAAGCTTGAAAGGTTTGGATAAATAATGTCTGGGGTTTGCTCAAAACATGAAACTTACCCTTTGGGGGAAAACAAATTAAGAACGCTTCAATTTTTCTACTTCCAATGGTGTGCAATTCTAATTCATCTCACCTATCAGAGACCTAAGAAGAGATCTGGTGAGTGTATGTGTGTCTGCATATATACACATAAGAAAAAAAATGTACATATGCAGAGATATTAATACAATTATGTTTATATTTATCTATGTACATCATGTATATATAAACACAATATACTAAAAGACAAAAACACTGGCTTTCTACATCAAACGAGGTTATGTTGATCAAATTGTATACAAGAGCAAATAAGGTGAACTTCTTTCAGAGGCTTTTCAATTTAAGCAAAAGTCTTCTAAATGCATGAATTTATCTGTGTTTGTGTGACAAAAAAGGGGACTCTTCTTTGTTAAACATTTACCATGTTAAGCTATTAATGTTAGAATTAAGCAAACAAAAAAGGACAACATTCTGATTACCAAATTTGCTAATTAACTTAATGGTTTTACCAGGTTAATGGGATTTTGTTAATCTCTTTAGAATGAATTTTTCTACCTGTGTTCCCTTGAGGACTTTCCTTGCAAAGGAAGAGAAAGCCTGAGAGTTTTAGTACTCTGACATTTTTGTTTCACATTAAAACAAATTTCTGAGTCTCCAGAGGGAACATTACCTCCAGCTACTTACTTCATATGCACTTGCAAAGAAAATATTGCAGTACTTAAAAAGCAACATTCTGGTGAATTCCTGAGATTTACATATGAATGCTCAGATATTTTCTCTCTTAAGCACCATAAAATCTCATTAGTCATTTCTTAAACATTCTGAGTGCTGCTGTTTGCTGCTTTTTCAAAACTATGAACACTGTCTTTAAGGACCCTCCATCACTGCCCGTTCAGCTGAAGTAGCTTCTGGAAAGGCTGAAAGGAAGTAGTTTAGACCAATAAGGAACTTTAAAAAAGCTAGGCTAATCATTCTTGTTTCTGCTTAATTTAAAGCTATTTAAAAGGAAGGGTTTTTTTGTTCAGGTCTCACAAAAGAAAATCTGGTTGACTGGATGCAGTTTGGACCCAGGTCTGAAGGACTGAGCCTTCAGCATAAAGCTTACCTCTTTACCGCGCCAGGCCTTTCCCCGCTGCTCTGTTTATCTTCTCTAAACAACGACAGAAAGGAACAAGTGGTAGCCTCACTGACAAAATAGTTCGTATGTGGAGCTTCAGGTAACTGACAGTTCAAGACTTGGACGATTTTCTGCCTGCGGGAGGATTGCAGGGAACTTTTATGTCCACCTACCGCCCACCTGCACGAATGGAAGGGCTACAGCATTAGAAGGGTTGATACGTCTCCTGGAAATTGAAATAAAGATGCAAAAAACCCCACTTCTCTGCATCTTGAAATGGCCTTATTTCGTCCAACATTTGACATATTGTTTAGTATTGAACGATCAATTCTTTCAGTGGAAGAAAAAAACTTCATATACTTGTTATCTATTTTTGTAACTTATTGTTAGTTGTTTGTCTTTCAGCTGCTGAGAAAATAAACTTAAAACTGCTTTCATAGTGCTATGTGTGAAGTTGTTGTTGAGGTGGGGAGTTTTTGTTGGATTTGTGGGTTGGTTTGGTTTGGAGTTTTTTTCCAGGAGAAAGTTTTATCTTGAATCATGGTATTTAAAATTTGCATCTTAAATACTTGTTGGGTTTTTAGGTGTGTATTTTACTTTATCAGTTACTATTGCTACGTGTAAATTTTTATTTCCAAACTAATTCAAAAATTTAGCATATTCCATTTCGTACAAAATATAAGCTTATGGTACTAATGCTTGTCAGAATTTTGAAACTGCATTTCCAAAAATGTAAATTATGTAAGAAATAAATTTTGAGATATCAAATCTTCCCTTCAAAAACAAAAATACTTATTTTCTTGCTTTTTGGCTTCAAATCTGTTTTCTTTGTTTTACTCTTGTATTTCGGCAGAGGTGGAAAATTCACATGAGAAATATTAACACCTTAAAATAATGTCTTTATTTGCAGTGTCCACACTCGGAGCCTTTTCAGTTCTGATAAGTAGCTAACTGATCAAATTGTTCATTTTCTACTTTAAAGAGTTTAATTTGAAACTAAAAGTGGGGCAAGAATAAAACCTCATTTCCACTTTTCACCTGCTTTTTTTCCTCTAGGGAAGAGTCTGGGACTATTGTAGACCAGATTTATACTTACGTCCACCACAACAGAGCTAGCACATAACTGAATCCAAATGCTAAAATATATGTTCAATGATGATTTATCGTAATTTATTTATTAAGCCTGATGTCTTTAAAACTAGCACCAATTTAATAAAAAACTGATCTTTCTATCAGTCTTTGGAAGCTGCTTATGATATAGAGATCACTGCAGTTGGATTTGTAATATTAATATTTATCTAGAGCACACACAATGTACTTGGCTCTTGGTTGTGTCATTACTTCTCAGCATATTCAGTCTCTGATTTCTTGATTCCCAAGGGCAGATTTTGGGGTTTGTTTGTTTTCCCAGAGCAGAATCAAAGCAATAAGAGGTCTTTGCCTTGCCTAATATAGGAAGTTCAAAGTAAACTTATCTGGTAATGTATCTCATAATATACTTCTACACACAAGAGAGCTCATGTTTGCCAGCCTGTATACAGTCCATGAAGTAGGTGTATAAAAAAACGTATGTTGGTGCCCAGGTGGATTCTGTTGAACAAGTAAGTTTCATAACTCTTAGCTATGTTGGGATCTTTAGTCACATAACTGCTCTTATACAAACCAACAATAACATAACTGTTGCCTAGAGCAGGGAAAATGGATTCAGCTACAGCTCTATCCAGCACAACAGTAGATATTTTGCTTCTAAAGTGGACACAAAAACCTTGCTTAAATACGTGTTAGTTGATCATGATGGAGGTGATGTAATGGAAGCAGGTAAAAAATGTCTAAACTAACATTTTCTTCAAAGAGTGTCAGGTTCCCCACAGGGCTTAAGAGTTTTTCATTCTTTCAAGAAAAGACAAAGAAGTCATCAAGAGTTCATAAATGGATTTTTTTACCCACCCAGCCTAATCTCAGACAAATAAGTTCTATATATACTTGTAATAAGTTCTGTGTTTAGTCAGCTTTTCAGAAGCAATGTATACAGCTGCACTCAATTAATTCTGCTAACAATATCTAGCTCAACACTTCCCATTCCTACCTACATAAACACGTAGCAATATACCCAATCTCATTGACCTAATAACCGATTGGCATTGCTCCAAGCCAAAAAAAACCACCCCATAAGACAACCCATAAAACTCTAGCTGGCCATCCATGCCTTACGTTGTTGTAAGATGGCAAACAATGACATGTAGTTAAGATAATAGTAGAAAGTTGTGTTAATCCTTTTTAAAACCCAATATTTTTTTCTTAGTAAGGTCTAAGCACTTAAGGGGATACATTTCATGTACATTGTTTCTTATCCACATACAAATAAATGAAAATGACAAAGCAACCAGAACACTAATTCTCCACTCAGTGTTCATTAGATGTAAATGTGCAAAGACCAACTCAATGGAGTTCAGTTTAATTCTGGTATTTCCCTCATCACAAAAAGAGAATTAGAGATACCAGAGAGAAATAATGCTACTTATCTTAGTCACAATTAAATTAGATTAAACACATTATCCCATTGTACACATTATCCCATCGTGGAAGTAATCATTACTTTTTATTAGGGAGCAGAAAGGGTCAGGGCAGGAGTGCACAAGATTGAGAAGTATCAAATATTTGTATTTCTGTTTTCTGATTAAATCTATTCATTATAATTTGTACTCATTAACAATTCAATTACACAGATACTTTTCTTATTCTTTCAAAACAGCTTTTTTCTATTCATTACCTTACTTTAAGTATGAGTTATCTTGAAATACAGAGGTATTTTCAATTTCTCTTGTTTTTTTTCTCTGCATTTCTTTATGGAACTGTGAGAAAAAGCAAATTTTACTACATAATTAAAGGCTTGTCTCATCAGCTGGAAACAACTGGCCCTATCTTTCTTGTCTCTCAGGGAAGTACTGAGCCCATTTTACCGGTGAAGCTTGTCATGCTCCTGGCACAGAGCTAGACAAACAATAGGCTCAGATCTGGTTTTGGACCACAAATACATTTGTGTGTGCCTTGCCAGTGACCCAGACGTGTGCTGGCTCCTGCACTCTAGAGTGTTGCAGCATGTTACCATAATTTCCAGGCACAAAGGTACCCTGGAGTACTTGGTTTGCTCAGTGGACCTGGAACAGACACACAGCCAAACTGATCTTGGTAAAATTACAGCCTTCAGGAGACACCAAATAGCCCTGCTCAGAGTTTTATCTGCTGAAGCAGGATTAGAGACAAACACAGTCTCTGGTTAGGAAGGCAGTGTTGGCTGATGTACTGTGTCTGTGTGCTGTTGGTGAATATAGAGAGGTTCCCACACCTGGAGGGACACAGGAACAGCTGCCAGAAAGCCCAAGAAAGCCACAAATTACCTGAATAGGGACAAAGGGACTCAGGCCCTTCTCAAGATTTCATAAAAATATGTATTTGTATGAGAACATACATTGACACTGTGACCAAAAAATCTGCCAAGATAATATCTCTTACCTGACATACCATGAAAGAGCAGAAATTTCAACAAAAAAAATTAGTGTCACCACAGGATAAATCTGTGACACTATCTTCTGTGAAAAGGAGCTGTGAACTAACAGGTCTTTGGTTTCTTGATGTCCTTTATGAATTTAACATCAAAGCAACCTGTGAAAGTCATTTGAGAAACCACACTTGAAAGTGAGGTATCCTATCAGATTTTTATTGTGCACCAGTTAACAGCTGGAGTGTTGGAGGTCGTCACATTTCAAACCCCTACCTTCTGCAAAGTCCAGCTATGAAAAGGACAGCTAATTCCCTGTGCCAGAATATACTAGCACTTTGTGTTTCTCTTTATGTAGTTACATGTCTGATTTCAGGCTGTACTTGCACATTGTTGCAGTGAAGGTCAAGCAGTATACTAATTTGTATGATATGTCTAAAACCAACAGCCCAGCCTCACAAAATTTTCATGCCCAAAACTCCATGTCCTTCATCAGGACTTTTGCAGAACATACCATTGCAGGCTTAGACCCCAGTAAATGTTACTATAGTTATTATTTATACCATATCTGTACTGTTGGACACTGCAGTAGCCAGAATGAACAGATGCTCAGGAAATTATTCAGTGCCTTATGGCTAACCTGGCCATCTCACAGAAGATTTTGAGATGTCACTTATATTTCTTTTTTATATAATTACAGACAACTATTTTGTGCTTGCTCGTGCTTGCTCATGCTTGCTGAGAATAAAGAGGGCAATAAATCTGGATTACGGAGGAACCTGGGTACAGCTCACAGCAACAGTGCAGTTTAAATAGAATGTCTCATCATTTGTCTTGAAATTACATTATTATAACACTTTGGAGGCTTGTGTGAGCAATTATAAAAGTAATATTTCTGTAGCACTACAGAAACACAAGCCCTCTCAGAAAAGTAAAACAAAAACAAAACAGAAAAGTCTTCCTGAATATCTCGTCCTGAATATATTGCATATATTTTCAGACACATCATAAAATCTGCTATTTCTTATGCCCAAATTGATTCCGGAGGATCAGCTTATGTAATACAGCAAGTCTGACCAGATGAGAGAACAGATTCAGCTTTAAACATGGACATCAGCAATGAGCAAAAATTACAAAATACAGTACAAAAATCTGTTCAGAAAATGGTATTAACCTGTATCATTGGTATGCATTTTTGTGACACCTATCTTCTGTCTTCATGGACATATGACTATGGATTACCTCTCAATCATAAAAATGCCACTATTTTTATACCAATTATCTTTGGTGGTCTTCATTATTAGCCATTCATAATTTTTCCTGCTCTCCTTTCAGGATTTGTTCACTCAGTTAAACAATAAATGCGGAGTTGTGGGATTTAGTCACACAAGAATAGTTAACATATTGAAACTAATAACAGTAATATTTCATATATAATGGGCTAAAAGTTATTTACATAAATTGTGTGGTTCTCTTCTTAAAAAACTAGCAGCACAATGGCCACTTTTTCTTAGTCTTATTAATTCTGCCTGAAAAGTAGCACAACCTGAGACAGTGAATATGAAATGTAAAGGCTGCCAACTGTAGTGAGATCAAAGACCTTTTTCCCTGCCTATAAAGTGCCACCAGAAATCTACTGTCACACATCACAATGCTGCAAGACATGTGTTGGCATTTCTCTGGTCAAGAAATTATATAACCTCATATTGGTTTTCAACACCTGCACTATTTACAAGCATTTGAGTTCTTGCCATCTCAGTCCCTGAGGACTGCGATGCAGTCTTATGACTGTTAACCATGGCGATTCATTTCTGTTGACATGTTTTACTATAATTAAAACTGCCTGCTCAGTCATTTATAGTAAGTCTGAAAATCCAGCTTGAAACAGAAGAGCAGGGAACTTTCCAAGCCACACACGGGCTACTCAGGGTATATAAACACTCACTTCACTTTTTCCACTTTCATAGTTTTGTTTTCCTCTATATCCCTGTTCCCATTCTCTTCCATCCTCACCATTCAGATACCTTCGAGCATGTACAGCTTTCTATCTTTGATTCAAAATCCTAGAAAAAACTCTTCTGAAGAAAAGGATGGTGAATATCTCCTTCCTATGATGGGAAGTGATATATGATCTGGACAGGTCCAGAAATGCACAAAAGACAGTTTCCCATTTTTTATAACATTCAGACCAAATTCATTGACATTTGCAGATAGTACTATTCCACTGAATCAACAGAATGAGAAGTTTCAATCATATTAAAATATGATGTTAGGTCCAGCTAGTCCTACAGATCTAGGGCTGGGTCTTTATGAAGCCCTTGCTTGCTTAGGAGAGGTCTGGTGGAGATATATTTACAAAGAAAACCAAGAAAATGAAAAAAATATGCAGACAAGATGAACTGTAGATTTGTGGACATCCGACAGATAAATAAACTGTCACAAAACAAATGCAAAATGTGCAGATTTTTTCAGGAATTGAGTCCGGTCCCATCAGGAATTTTTAACATATTAAGTGGATGTCTTTCATTGGATTATTTGGATTAGGATGTTTAACACTATCTGGAAATAAAAGATAGCAAGAAAAAAGGCAGTATGAATGTGAGAACACACTAAGAAAAAATACAGAGCAAATCAGTAACTTCTTATGGTAGGTCTGTAGAAGATACAGAGTGGCAATAATAAGTCAGTTCTTTTATGCCTTCAATTCCCACAATAGGGCAGAAATAACACACACAGACCTTCTCTAAAATATGCATTAAAGTCTGTGAAAGTAATAATATATAATCACAGAATCACAGAATTCTAGGGTTGGAAGGGACCTCGAAGGATCATCTAGTCCAACCCCCCTGCCAGAGCAGGTTCACCTAGAGTACATCACACAGGAACGCATCCAGACGGGTTTTGAATGTCTCCAGTGTTTAAAGTTTTTTTCTCTCTTTAAAATAGGTTCTCAAAGTCTAATTATGTCAATTCAGAAAACAGTAGGCTGAATTAGATTTAAAGATAGAAGAAGAAACAGAGAGAAAAGTTACTACTCACTGGTGACACAGCCACGTTAGCCTTACCTGCAAGGCTACCAAGATTCTTTGGAAAAAGCAGAATATAGAAGATTTCTGACATTTCCTGATTTTTCCTGCATTAGAAGCAACAGAACAACAGATTTTATACCAGCATTTGTTCATGCCCAAGAGTGACCGAAAGAAAACACATTAAGATGAAAAAGGAGATGTGGAAGAAATTAATAACAGCAAAAGTTTCTGTCTCAGTCCCCAGTGTTCTAAGTACGGGGTAGAGCAGGTTCACTGCAATTATTTAATAAATGAATTCCTGGATAGAGTTGCTTTGAACAAGTTACTTTGCTCCTCAAAGTCTCATTTTTCCCATCTCTAAAATGAAAGCATTAACACTTATATTTCAAATAAAATGCTGCAAGGTCTGTAAGTAAAAAGATCCGTATGTAAGCAGAGCATTCCTCCTGTTTCCACCACTGGTGGCTGTGCCACCCTTCCTTTTTCCAAATTTCTGAAAAGTCACAACTCCTCTGATATCACCTTCATAATGTTAGTTTATATATATATATATATAATGTTTATTGTTTGATATGTGAATGTAAAGGGCAAGTTTTGATTTAATGTATGTTACTGTGTTTGTCAGATCATCTAGTTATGTGTGCTCAACATTTTACTTTCGACACTGAAAATTTAACAGGAGGATTTTGGATAATTTGTTCACATACAGCTTGCAAATTATTAAGCAGTTTGGTAAACATGGTCCTAACATTGGAATAAAATGACAATAAGCTTTACGTCAATGCCAAGCTTTCTCAGCTAAAGCTCGTAATTATTATTTTTTAATAAAATAAATATATGTGCCATACATACCAGCTCATAAACAAGCACAAGTCCAGTGCTTTTCCAATGGGAACAAAAGGTGATTTTACTCCTTTTTTCTGCTCAAGATGTCCTTATCTGTAGGCTTCAGAAACTGACATCCAAGCCCTTACAGGAAACATTTCAAGACATAGCTTGACTGGAAGAAACACAACAGCTTAGAAATTACATGATGCTCTGTATGATTTTACTATTGTATAAACAAATTAGAAAAAAAGAGTCTCTTTTGGTGTCAAAAGAAACTCAGCTTAATTTATTTTTTTTTAATCCAAGCTTTTTACTTGTATTTCCTACACAGTGCTTGAAGCAAACTATTTTCTGTCTGCTCAGATATAAGAGGAGATGTCTCTCTGTCTTATACTAGGGAACCTCTTCACTGACTTAATGCAGTTATCTTTGATTTATGCTGGTTTCACCAAGATTAATATTTGACCCCTTTTTTTGTATTTGTTTATATAAGACATAAAAAATTACTTATTTTTCAAGCAATTAATAACCGAGAGACCAAACTAATAATAAAAAGCTAGTAAATTAAAATGTCAAGCAGGCTAATGTAACATTTAATAAATTACTGTGTTATTTCTGAGGATTACATTTTAATGTCATTCTAATAGCTTGATTATAAAAGACAATTACTGCATTTAAGGTAGGCTGGGCAGAACATAACTAGATTTAGATCCAATTTAAACTAACCAGGATGTAACACCTCAAGAGAAATACATCTCTTAACCAAACAAAATTTGCACTAGATTATTATAATGGGGGGTGGGGGTGGGGGAGCTGTTCCTTCTTTTTTCCCCAGTGTATCTATTAATTTAATTTCCTTTGATATTTTTTATTTTTTCTGTCTATGTTTTCAAATATACTTGGAACAGTTCCCTTCCGGGACAGTTTGCAAATTGCTTAAACACTTTAAGGAAATTAGTTTGAAAAACTGACATTCATTGCTACCTGAAGAGCTCTTACACTGTGAAACAGGAGACCCTAACATCCACATCCCTGCCCACAGCCTTCTGCTCAGCATACTCCAAAGATGTAGAAAAGAATTAATAGTGATAAGAAGGCAGAAGAGACCAACATTTAGAATGTTTTGTTCCTGGGCAACATATTTTCTAAAAAATCTCTTCTAAAAAAAGATTTCTCCTCTTTTGCTGCATTTTTTCCTAATATGTAAGTTTAAAGAAACAAATTCTTTTAAATGGCTATAGGGTATCCAAAACAAAACACTGGTTTTAGGACTCAGGAGCAAATTAATAAGACTAGCAAAGTTGAAGTTATTTTCACTCACCAACCGGCAGCCTGAAGGAAACTTGTTGGGTTGATTGTCCAGAGCACAGGACCCTGGAGTTCCCAAAGTCTAAGGCCAGAATTTATTTTTATTTCTATAGTTGCCAAAATATCTTTATTTCTCAAAAAACCCTCAATTTTTTAAAACTTCTGTTCTATAGACATAAAGACATAACTTCTTAGTAATAATCTGTGTCTTGAAAGAAAATCGGTGGATGCTAACACTTACATACATTGTCAGACATCATCTCTATCTTTTGGAAAGCATGTCCAACTGTGATATAATAATTTTCATCTTTATTCTCAGTCTTTAGACTATCGTTTAAATTAAAGACACTTTGGCAACAGGGTGCTCACTGCCTTACCCATATTTGCACAGAAACCAGTGTAGCAAATGCTCTTAGGCAAAGCCTTTTCCCCACCTAGAAACATCTATCAGCATGGTGGATGTTTGTTTCTCCTAAATATTTGTGAATGGCTTTATTTCTGCCACCTTCAGGAAATGTTTTGCTCATCTAAAAATTCTTGTTACTTTTACCACTTCCTCCTAGATTTCTGGAGTTAAGTACTGTTCTAAAGTAAATTACACCTGGGACAAAACCTAAACAACATCTGAAGAGAGAAACATGGCACAGTAGTTCATCAGCATGACCAGGGAGAGCAAATAAGAGGATTAGGAACACAGACTTCTGTTCTCCTTCCTGTCTGAGATAATAGAGGCTGCTACAAGGGGTTTTTAGCTTCAGTGTGCTGGCCCCATGACAGTTCTCAGTTCTCATTCCTCTCTTCAACCTGCCAGCTGAGCTCACGAGATCTCTCCCCAAACCATTTCCATCAAAACATTTGTGTGAGCAGAGACCACTCTGCAGACTCTTGGGCTGCACTGGATGAAAAGATGGTGGTGGCCATCACCTCGACCTGTGCAGATGCATCCAGGGTGTAAATCCGTGGAAGTGTTGAACATGCATTAATGGGTTATTATTAACACATCTGACATTGTGTCATAGTTTAACCACAGTCAGCAGCTAAGCAGCACAGAGACGATCAATCCCTCCACCCACAGTGTGGGGTGGAGGGGAGAGAATCAGAAGGATAAAAGTGAGAAGACTCGTGAGTTGAGATAAGAACAGTTTCATAATTGAAATGTTACAACAACAATAATAATACATAATAGTAATAATAATTTTAAAAAGTAATGAAAAGAAAAATAACAAAGACAGAGAAATAAAACCCAAGAAAGATGAGTGATGCAAATGATATCAATTGCTCACCACCAACTGACTGATGTGCAACCAATCCCCAAGCAGCAGTTCCCTGGCCAACTTTTCCCTAGTTTTACTGCTGAGCATGATATCATGTGGTATGGAATATCCCTTTAGTCAGTTGGTGTTAGCTGTTCCATCTGTGTCTCCTCTCAACTTCTTCTACACCCCCAACCTAATCACTCTAAATCCAAAACTTAACACCATACTAGCAATTATGAAGAAAATTAATTCTATCCCAGCCAAAACAAATATACATTGACAGATAACACTAAATAAAAACAGAAAGAAGGAACAATATGGTAAAAATGAAGCCTAGGAGTCTTGAATATGTTAGGAGAAAGCTCCAGAACAAAACATGTTAAGATTTTAAGGTAATCCAAAACAAAGGCACAGCACAAAAGTCAACAAATAATCTGTTGGCAGCAAACTGGTTTTTTGCTCAAGACATTTACTGATTATTTAAAAAGGGATAGAAAGCTTTTGATATGTTGTGATGCTTGCATAGCAGCCAAAAGTAATATTCCCCACTGTGAAGTGACTTCGTTTGTCCTTGCCACAGAGCAAGAAGGGATTCTTGTCACTTACAGCTGCCCAGAAAATGAACTTTGTTATCACCAGAAATTTCAACATTGCCAGTCTTTTAAAATATTTAGGAACCAGGTACCCCAGCAACATCAGCAAAGATGGGTCTCATTTTCCAGAAGTGTTAGCTGGGTCTCACAAAGAAACTATGTAAACTATAGGAATTGGCAGAATAATTGTAAAGCTGTTCAATATCATTATAGAAAATACAGGAGGTTTGCCTAGGAGGGCTGCTTTTTGAAAGTGACACATTTTCCTCAGACTCAGGCATTTGAGAGTCTTCATTTGTTTATGATCGATATTGCCAGATTCATCATTTCAGGTCAGAGCTTTCCTTCATCAGATCTCATACCAAGCTACAAAAACAACGAAAAATAATTTTAAAAATGCATATTACACCTGCGCAATAGTGAAATACTGAACACAGTAAACAAAACTGAACTGCTGTCCTTTCCATTACTGAGCTTTGTGGCTGGTAGAATGAATTTTGTCTACCAGCTTAAGCCTATTTGTCATTAAAAAAGAACAAACCTCAAGACAAACAAAGCAACAAAACAAAGGTAAAAGCAAGCAAATATAAAAAGATATAGAACCTTAGAAATCATACATGGAAAAGACCTACGAGGTCATTTAATCCATTTTCCTACCATTTTACTCTGACTCCTCAGTGCACTTGGTGTTTTGCCCAGTCTAACTTAAAATGTCTGAGGCAATGGAGTTTTGGTCCAAGGTTCCACTTGCAAAAAGAAATATTAACTGTCAAATGACTAGATTATTGATTAATTTGTGTTCTTATATATTACCATGGGAATTTGCTCAGTTTAGTATTTTTTTTTTTAAAAAGAGGACATAAAGAGCCTCAACAGGTTGGATACATATACATACTGCTGTGGTTAGTATGTTATTATACATCATCTGATTCATGTTAATTCTATTGATTCACTTTCTTAGCCCATAACAAACAGTAACACAAATATACTTAGACTGCTTATACTTTAACACTGGTGTTTGAAACCAAAGGATATTTTTGAAATGAATTCTTCAACTGCCCTCACTTATCAGACTTCTGTTCACTTTTCAGAAAAAAAGACGACCTTTCAGGTAAGGCTAAACCAAAAAAGCCTCTCCAAGAACCCATCCAGTACACATTAACCAACTGCTAACAGAATTTCAGACCAGAGAAGAAGTAGCCTGAAATAGAGATGTGCGGGATAGGTTATGGACTTCACTACTCCAATATGAAGCCAGCAAAGACCAAGTTTATTTACTTTTTATCCCTTATATACATTCCGACCATGTGCCGAAAACACACACTGATTGGTTAACATCCCCCATACGTGCGGCAGACATGCATGTCAGATGCACTCTCGTTGGCTCAAACTGACAGCACTCCCTATAGGTCCATGCTCTTCCTGGTAGTATACTGGCCACGTCATAAGGAAGTAAAAGTTGTCTTACTTCTCGGTGTTTCTCTCTGTGTCCCTTCCGGTGTCCGATTGGAAACAGCCAATGTTGTTTCTTCTTCCTGGTCCTTGAGATGACCTCTAGTATATGGCTGCGTGTTTAATCACAAGGCTATCAAGTGGCTGGTTCATTACATGCCATCGTCCTACCCCAACAGATATGTAAACCCATTAAAGACCCTGAAATGCACAGACTGTGGATTTTGGGGTCTCACCACCGATTGTTTTGCCCTAATGATACTTGCTTATTATGCATAACTTATTACTGTAGAGATTGACTTAGACTACCCTTTGCACATTAAGCAACCTCAAGACTTTTCAATTTTGCCACAGTCTAAAATACACAGAAAAATTTACCAGAGATCATGGGTGATTTGTCTGTGTAATTAAGCCCTCAGATATTTCTAGCAACAGTCAGAGATATAAAAGCAGGTTAATATTTAAGTATTATTAAAATACATTAAATGTATTACCAGAAATATAGTATATTTGTATTATGATAGAATATCAAGGACCAAGCAGCCAATTAGGGCTAAGGATAGTTTATGCTAAATTCTGTGATGTAAACACGATCTGCACCCTGAACAACTTGTTGCCCTGATAAGATAGGATATGATAAATAATTAAAGGAACAATTCAAGGAAATGGCTCTGCACAATAAGTAATATGCAATTGTGAATAGTTCAAGCATTTACTAGAAAATACTTAAAATTTACATGTTCATGTCCATAAAAGGATTTCCTGAAATGTTCACAGAACATAAAAAGGTTGTAAATACCATGAAGAAGAGTTGACTTAAAATTAAATGGAATACTAACAGAAACTCATTTTTTGTAGATGAGCTGATTATAAAAACAAACAAACAAACAAAAACCAAACAAGGAAACCACTGCAGTACTTCTTTACCAAGTTAAAGTGTAATTAGTAGATCTGAACATGTTAATATGAATAAAACATCAACTTGGGAAATAGCAGTTTTTACACAATTCTTTTCTTACTATCAGCTGAAGTACAGGTTCATCTACTCTGGCTATCTTCACAGATTTTTAAAGTATAATAATCTGTCCATTGCTTTTCTACTTTGGAGAGTTATTAAGTTATTAAGAGTGTGTTTGGAATGACTTAGGTACCTTGATATAGCTTCTTAGGCAAGTATTTCTAAGCCACTTTTCCTTGCCAGAAAAGACAGATTTCAGTTCCAGTAATAATAAGCACTGCACAGTGCAAAGCACTGACTGACTACAAACTCAGATTATAAAATTAGATCTATTCAAGCCATTTTGACAGATTAATTTTGTGCTGGTAGATTTTATGTTGGTCCCCAATGTCTGTTCATGCCAAATTTCAATTGGACTTTTTATAAATGGTTGGGTTTGGGTATTATATATTTTCAGTTCCTCTCTGTACTCTACAACCTCCCTTGCATTGGGCCCTTGTGTAGTCATCCATTCTGGACATTTTGTGTACTTAGACTTTTTGTTCACATTGGTCAGTCCTTCAAGTTTTCCTTTAAGCATTACACCATGTCCTAGTTCTCAAGATATCAGGCTTCCCCAGTTGTTTTCCTTGTCCGATATTTTTGCATTTCTTCAGTTATCTTATGCAGGACTGGTGACATGCTACAGCTGACTTCATTGGAGAGACATGTTTGCCAACCTGGAGAAATACAGACAAAATAATGTCAAATCATCCAGCATAATGTCCCTCTACATGGGCTCAATCCTATCATTCACAGGGCCAGCACACTGCACTGTTTTCAAGTTTTGAGTAACTCCCTTGCCGTGAAAAATAGTGGACAAAAAAACAAAGCACTAGTAGCAAAAGTATGAGGCAATCTATCCAATATGCAGGAAAGGGTAAAACCTCCCTTGTGAGTCATACAGGAGATCAAACACACATGCTGTCCCTGGAGTCCAGAGTATTGCATTATTTATATAAAGTGGAGCAGCTCCAAAAAGAGAAACTGTAAGAGTCTGACACCAGTTACTTTGACATTTGCCTAGAGTCCAGGACCAGCTATCAGACACAGCAGTCTGCCCTGGAGCAGTAAACTACTGACCTTATGTGACATTTCACTACTACCTTCCACTAACAGTAGTGGTGCTGAGTGTCTTATTGAATGATTAGTGGAAAAATTAATTTTGTTGTTCATCTAAACTAGCTATTGACTCAATAGGGATACTTAATGACACACTACAATCTCGTTCTCTTTTTCTTTCTCCCCATCTACTAACCACATCCAGAATGAAATAAATAACCTGTTTCTCTTTATGGTAAGAGATAAGGTGAACTTTATTACTTTCCCTTTACAATCTCCTCTTTCCTACAGAGGAACAAACTTTTATCTCTGGTGGTCTTACTGAGTTTTATCTATTTAAACTTAGAACAATAGTTCCTAACTTGAAGTTTGCTGCTTCTATTTCAGAACTTGTGCATTTTTCCCGGCTTATACTAGCTGATCTAAGAAAAGATATTACCTCTACATATGAATCTCATTCAGACTTCAGGCATTGACAGAGAACTGGAATACAACCTACTGTGTTATAGGTGGAGCCATATTCTGTCACATATCAAATAGAGATATTGGTCTGACCTTACACTATTTAAGGCTTTCAGACAAACTTTGGAGGATTTAACAATTAAAAACTTGAAGACAAATGAAATAAATAAAAAGTGGGTTTGTCAAAGGTTGGCCATGGCACATTACTTCAGTGTTTCTCTTCAACCAAGATAAACATGGGCAGATAGATGTGGAACAGATAAACTGTGAACCTCCATAAAATATTTAACGTAGTGTCACAGGAAAAATATTAGATATGTTGTAAGAGAAAAAACAGACTCTCATACAAGACATTTAAGTGGATAAGGAGTGAATGAAACCAGATAACATCTTTTAGCTAAAGCTCCCTGTCTGCAAGAAGGTTAAGAAAGGAATTCCTCCAGAGCTGTCTTAGAAGCAGTCTTACCAGTGTTTTGAATGGTGACATTTGGCACAAAATGAAGCAGTAAGTTAAAGAAATTTTACAGGGGACACTAAGTTTGTCATCAGCACACAGGACTGAACTTCCAAGATGAAAGAAACAGGTAACTTTAAGGACAGAAACCGAGAAAATGGCACAAAAAGCAGGTCATGAATTTAGGATCTAATTAAAATTTCTGTTATGGAGCTTAATAACCTATATAAGCTGGAGCTTATCAGTTGTAAAAAAATAAGAGGAGAACTAGGTGGATACATTAATCAATTAGAGAGTGTTTATGAGCATGGCACATCTCTGGAAAAAATACATGTGATTCTAGATTCAGATGGTTATATCCAAACAAAATAAGGAAGCATATAAGGTACTAGTACTCAACTGGAATATGACATGCAGTTCCCATTTCTTATGTTCGATGAGACTGCAGAGGAAGTCCACGAGATCTATCAAAAGAACAAATACGAGGAGAGTCCAAGGTCCTTGACTGATTTGTCTTCAAATCAAGGAAGAAAAAGGGAGGTGATTTAGGCCGTACATACCATGGACCCAAAGGAAAGGTAACTTGTCTCTTGAATAAACTCAGGTTGTAAATTAGAAGAAATTTTATAGTACTTTGAGGAGAAATGTTCTGGAGCAACCTGTCATTGGAAATACCTGTAGTAAGAAACATAACTCATTTTAAGATGGAACTTGTCAAATTATCAGAGAGGTTATGCAGTCAGATTGCCAATAATAGCTGAGAGCAGGAGGTTCCTCTCAGTCTTTTCTCCCTTTGTCAGAGTAAGTAGCACCTTACTTCCCTGTTTTTCTGTTCACTCAGTGGTACCAGTGGAGGGAGGAAGAATCTGAAGTGGAAGTGCTAAATTCTGTATCAAATTATATATGCTATGATTCCAGCTCATAGCTGATTGAGTTCAAATTCCTGTGCAATTCAGCATATTAGCAGCTTAGCCGGAATCCTGTCGTGTAGCCTATGAGGTGTTCTTGCAAACTAACACTCCAAAAGGAGTGGAAAAGAATTCTATTTATCTGTCAGTCACTCAGTAGCACAATCCTGATTCAAGCTGTGTTATTCAACATGTTCTTTTCAGATCTATCTATTTTCTTGGAGGGGACAGTACTGAATTCTTGTAAGTCATATGTAAGTCATGTTCCAATGACCTGCACATGTCAAAGAATAACTGTTTCTCCAAAGCCAAGTTATGACATCAGTGGCACCTGCCAAAAATTGTAGCACAGATCAAATGTGGCATTCAGAGGCTGTGCCCTGTAACTGTCTGGTCATTCCACTTTGTGTGTTGCAGACTTCACAAAATGAGATTGTGTGTTTGAGTTTTTTCCCCCCCTGCCATTAAACTAATTCATAATAGCAGATGTCATCACTCCCAAATAAAAATAAGTGAATGATGAAAAGATTTCATCAGTTATTCCGGGCAGTTGGAGTTCTCTTGAAAAGGGGAACCGAGAGGTGAAACTGACACTATTCAGTAATTACTCAAGAAATCCATACTTTGACAGAAGAGGAAGCTACTATACAATCAAAGTAAGCATTTATATTCTTGTATTTTGGCCAAAATAAGATTTTCCTTTCCTATATTGAATATTAAACATGCCTAGACATACATGCATATACATTTACTTTATTTTTTGTAAAATCATGTGAATTTGAATAATGTTTTCTTCTTTTTTCTTCCATGACCTTGAATTCTGTATATTATGGTACACTTTATTGGAACATAATCTGATCTGTTCCAATTTCTAAAATATCAGAGGTATCCTGCCTCTGTTTAGGTTTATTCTGTTCTTAACTTCAATTATTAACCTGTTATTTGTTCCTGTGTCAGTTTTGGTATTGTTAATATTACACCACTTCAGCTGAAAGGAAAACCTCTATAAAATGAACATGTTACAGGATATCCATTCTACTGATGCATTATATAAGCATAATTTAAAACTTTTGAGAACATAAAGCTTTTTCTTTTTAAAAAAGTATACTGTAGTGTAATAATTCTATAATGATGAACAATACGCTATGCTAAGGCAAACAAACCCCAGTGAAGGGCAAAAGGAATAGGAGACTAATTAGTGGCCTGACAAAGATAAAATAGCTCATGGTCATGATATGACCCAAGGGACTGAGCCCAGTTGAAGTCAAAAATAATCTTTCCATTGTTTACAATAGTCTCCAAAAAACTCTGAAATGACTGTGGAAATTCTTTCAGAAACATGTCATGTGCAACTTTAAGATTGACTGAATCCTCAAATTCATGGAAAGTGATAAAATTAGCCATATCTCCACCCTTTAGAAAGGAAACTTTTTTTAAGTTATAAAAAAATACCAATTATTCTTGTAAAAGACTTTGCTCTTTCAGCAAACATTTTGGAAATAAAATTTAGAACAATACAAACATTAACTTATCTTGCTGGCTAAAGTGTTTTCCAATAAGAAAAAAGCACTGTAAGTTTGGGGTTTTTTTATTAACAAAACCAAATTATTTTTTTAAAATCATGCTTAATTTCAATTAAAAATTACTTTGACATTTTTCTCAAAATATGATCAGTTAACAGCTTTACTGAATGCATTAAAATACTTCTCACTGAAAAGTAAAAGATTTTCAGATAATCTCATTATACGCAAAAGTATTGTCTCTATATTAATTATTGAATTTTGAAGACAATGGCTAGCTCTAGACATGTATTAGACAGACTGAAAAAGGGTAAAAAATGTGTCCTGAAATTTCAGACAACATTGCATTCTTTTGCTTGTTTATTTTAGATAAAGTTTACTAAAGATAACATTTTTGTTTGAAATATTAAGAGCCATTTCTGATTCCAAAAATTTGTCTAGCAAGGGTGCAAAGTAGAAATACAATTACAAAGTGTGTAGATGAGAAATTTCTTGCATTAGGTATTTGTTCAGGCTCCTTTTTGCACCCCAGTGGGAGTAGTCTGAGATTAAAATAATTCAAAATGTGCAGACCGCGAAAGGGCTAAGACCAGAGACTTTGGAAACACACTAATTTAATACCTTTCCAAAGCACATTCATCCTGCAGACCAGATTAAAAGACAGAAGGTTGTACCACAGGCTGTTTCTATGTTGATTTTGTGGCAGTGAACAGAAGTTATACATACAGTAACTTCCATCTAGAAGCAAAATTTCTTCTCCGTTGCACTGGAAAGATCTGTTGAGGAAAAACTATTAATCATTCACACTTTGAGCCTCCTTTAAACATGTTCTGGGACAGCAGCTCAAAGAGTTTAAACCAATGTATTGTATGTAAATGCTATCTGTGTTTCATGACTGATTGGCTGTCTTACAGATTGCTATATGGACATGTGATTTATGGTTTAATTATAAATGTAGGAGATTTTTCTTTTACAGTGCCATTAATTTTATTTACTATTTCTTCTTCCTGTGGACATTCTCTATAAATTAATAAATCATGCATACAGAAATTAATTCCCATAAATTACTAACACTGTACAAAAATTTTTCATGTACACATACACATATTTCTGACAGTTGGGTTTCAGAGCTACCAAATACATCAGCCATTTTAGATAAGATCTAGTTTTACTTTATTTAAATGTTGTGTTATCACCTCGTCTTCAAAAAAAAGCAGACAATTATACTTCAAATGGCATGTAAGACTGTACAACTGATACAAAAATAGTCCCTCCTCAATCATCTTAGTTGAAGATTTAATAAGGAACTCTGACAGGCACCAGTACTATGCACATTTTAGTAGTCCTTCATGGGAAACGTACTGCAGAAAATTTCATAACATTTCAGTTCATAAATGATACACTGTTTCAAGTCTTCTGAACAAAACACTTTGAACCTATGGAAGTGTTGGTTTTGTTTATTTTACTTTCATATCAGTGGAAAAACATGTTAAAGCAACCTGCTATTAGTAGTCAGAAAGGCACCTCAATTTTCCTTGAATTACTCTGGAATGATACTAACTATATGGAATTTAAATAAAGCTGATAAAGAACCTCTTTTCCTTGCTAACTTTCCACCCAATCAAAACTGGTGGACTGACTCTAAGAAAATGTGTTTTTATTTACAGAGAAAATACAACTGTCCAGCTAGTTTCTGAACCCCAAGGTAATCTGAGTGAAGAAATCAAGAACAAGTTTGCCAGAATTAAGGTTGATTATCAGTGTAACTCCAACTTATGTTATTGGGACATCCAAAAAGTAAGCAAAAAATTACTGAATAACAGCAACAATAGATGTTTTCTGGAGCAATAATAAAAAATTTGTTTGATACAAAGAAAACAAACCTAGGGAATTATTCAGAAATCCAAACTGAGCTCCTAAGAAGAATTTTTAATTAGAAAAAAAAGAAGATATTACACAGTATGCGTGAACTCAAATCTCTATACATGGATGTTGTAATGCCAGGCTCAAAGAAAGGATGCTTCCATACATCATAACAAAAGAGATGTTGGCTAATAATGCCAGGCAGCACCATCCTCAAAAGTCTTACATCGAGAATCTGTCTTAGCAAGGACCACAGTGATATCATGTGAAATATTCACTGTCACTGATATTCCTAAGAACTATTATCAAGCCAAGTGTTCTTGGCTTGCAAAAAGTCCCATAAATATACCAGACCAACATTTGCAGGAGTACCTCTGTCTTTTGGGTACCTGTCTAACCACAGCTTGTTCCTCTGAGTGGAGCAGCCAAAATTTAAGGCAGTCAAAACCCTCAAGTACCCCAAAAAAATCTAACCAATTTAGACCTCAGATAAAGACTCAAGACCCTCTTTGTACCACTTGAAGAACACCTACTAGAAGTTTAATAATCATAAAAACTTAATTTCTAATGAAAGGTCAAGGTGTTATGGCAGACTCTTACATGAGGCAAAGTATAATAGGGTTTGGAGGGCAAACCTACTAGGACAATTTGTCAGCAGCTTGCACTTGGCTTCCGAGGCAATAGGATAATTATCTGAAGAGTGTCAAGTGGGCAGCTGCTACTGATAGAAGAGTCTTTAAATAGTGCAAAGACCCAAGTGACCTGCTGGTCTAGAAATGATGAAATAATCATATTCCATCACTCACAGTAACAAGCCATTACCAGAGCATTTTTTCTAACACTGCTCAAAGCCTGTAGAATTAAGGTACAGATAGGGCATTTCTCAGTGTGTCCATGACACACATTCCTTTTTGCAAGATGAAGTCTTAAATAATACTATTATTTTAGTGCCTCAGAGTGAGACAAAAGGTCATTAAAAGATTACCCGTATTTCCATTTAGACCATGTTTAGCTAAAGGTGGTAGTAGAACTTCTGTACCCCCACAAGTGTAACAACTGCTGTATCCCACTGTGCTACATCTACATCATCCCCAGTCCACAGCAAGTGAAACACCAGAAAACTGCTGTCTGCATCAGGGGAAAATATGTGATTTTTTGGTGCTATTGCAACCCTTGCTGACCTTGCTGTGAAAAGAACCAGCATCTTAACCACTCAAGCATGACTAATACTCCATAACAAAGGAACATTGTATTACATGGACCAACCAGTTCACGCTTACTACTCCAGTTGGACAGTGCCAGTCTTTAAGCAACTGAACTCTGTGGAAAATGAGTGACAAAATTATTTATTATTACTGATCTTTCTAAAAAACAGGTTTGTGACAATGAAGCCAAGTATAAGATATGCAATTTAGGAAGATGCCAAGATCTTACATATGTGACTTTTTAAAACTTCAGGAGTTTAAAATCTAGTATTTGATAGGAAGACCTTACACAAGTCTGCCTTCATTGTGCTGCATCTGACTGCTCCTTTCTTTTCCTCAGATCTTACACTTACAGCATTGCACAAATCAAAGTTTTCCTCAGATTGGCCTCATCAGTATGGTCTTCATAGTATTTATCAAGAACAGCTCATAAAGTATGACATTATATGATGTTTGTCCACTCTCGTGAGACCACACCTGGAGTACTGTGTCCAGTTCTGGAGTCCCCAGCATAAGAAGGGACATGGAGCTGTTGGAGCAAGTCCAGAGGAGGGCCATCAAGATGGTCAGAGGGCTGGAGCACCTCTCCTGTGAAGACAGGCTGATAGAGTTGGGGTTGTTCAGCCTGGAGAAGAGAAGGCTCGGGGGAGACCTTATAGCACCCTTCCAGTACCTGAAGAGGGCTTATAGGAGAGTTGGAGAGGGTCTTTTTACAAGGATGTGTAGTGATAGGACAAGGGGGAATGGTTTCAAACTGAAAGAGTGTAGATTTAGATTGGATATTAGGCAGAAACTCTTTACTGTGAAGGTGGTGGGACACTGGAACAGGTTGCCCAGGGGAGCTGTGGATTGCCCCTCTCTGACAGTGTTCAAGGCCCGGTTGGAAGGGGCTTTGAGTAACCTGGTCTGGTGGGAAGTGTCTCTGCCCATGGCAGGAGGGTTGGAAGTAGGTGATCTTTGAGGTCACTTCCAACCCAAACCATTCTATGATTGCAGACTCACAAGTACATATCCAGGTCTACGAGACATTAATTCTTCAGTGTTACAGGGTGGACAGTTGGCAAAAGTATCCAGTGACAGCAGAATATAGATGAACACAAGGAAGCAAAGGGATTTCATAGAAACCTTCAAATTATATGCTTATCTAGTTACAGAAAACTCAGGAGCATGGGTTTGTTGACTCTTTCTTCTTTCTTGCATTCCCCCACTTGCTGGAGGGGCTTTAATGAAAGAGATTGATGCAGGAAAACCTACTTCATGGTTCGGGTCAAGTATAACAGGTTGTTGGTATCTTATTTAACATCATAGTAAAGCAATATTTGGCCAGCAACAAATCTAGTATATGATGCAATTTTTCTGATTATTTACTTTGAGAGTAACAACAGAACTTAACTTTTAGAAGTACCATTAAGATCTGATAACCAATGCTTATTTGGTAATACCAGCCAGGACCTCAGACAGGCTGAGAATTTTAAAAGGCTCCATGTTTGAGTACTACATATTTAGCAAGGAGAAATTCACCTAATTTTTGTCCTTTTTCCTGTTTATTGGACCTCATCTCTATATTTTGAACAGCTTTAATTTTAACAATATTTAAGACTGAATTTTGATAAATTAAAGAACGAGGCCATACCAAGCTTCCCGGGGCTTTGCAGTCTGTGTGCTTCAATTTAAACTCATAATTTACCTGCATATACTGTGCTTGATATCATTTGGAGTACTACAAGAAATCATTTAAGCGTAGTGTATTTCCCTTAGATAACAACCATCTATGATCTTTTTTAGAACTACAGGAGCTAACAAAAAGGGAAAGCCCCTCACAACATCTCATCTGAATTTCAGTAACAATGGCAATATATTTGAAAGTATTCTTCCCAGTTTCTTCCAAAACCATTTAAAATCTTGTGAGGTCTCTGCAATATTTCAGTGAACTGTGTCGTGCATAGTCATTACTCAGTAACAAAAGTATAGGTATACCACTTTACTACTACCCAAGGCCTGTTTCAATGCCTTGTATTCTGCTTCAGGGCAGAGTAAGCATCACTTATCTGTTCTTCTCAGGTGACATTTTATTTTAATTGCATTTCATGTGAAAGAAATTCATGAGGGCTAACCAACACAGTATCTGCCTCAGGTTAGACTCCTGACTGCTCTGACCTCCAAATTGCTTTTCAGAAAATGAGCAAGCATACCAAATTTAAGTGCCACAAGATGGGTGGTCAAGATGCAGAAGAGCTGAAGAACTTCTGGGAAAAAGTCATCCAAGAGCAAACTAAGCAACAAGAAGGTGAACTGTCTAGGTTAAGCAAAAGTGCCCTGAACAAGTAAGTGGTGTATTTTCTTTTGTACAAGACAGCAAGGCATGTCATCACGTGCATTAAAACAAGGTAACCAGTTATTGTACTGTTTTATTCATAGCACAGATTGTGTTCTGGATCTTTGGCACTTTTACTCTCACAGCTGTTTGTCTCATCTTTCCATGGCTCTTCTGCATGGAAACTCAGACACCTCTCACCCATGAACCTCATGAGCATTCTTCAAAGGCCTTGGAGTATAGACACATAAAAATAGAGCTCTTTGGCACTGTGGCTTGTGACAGCCAGAAAATATCAGGATTTTTACCTGGAACTGGTACAGCTACACAAATAAATAAAATAGTATTACATTATAGGGACAAGCAAATTACCCATTTAATGTGTAGCATAAACAAATCCATTAGCATTTTTATCATGTTTAGCAGCCCTTTGCATCCTATAAGCCCTGAGACAGAAACAATACAGTAAGATTTGCCTGTCCCATGAAACACATTTCATAAACATTCCTGCCACAAAACAGATAAAAAATAAGGCTATTCAAATTAATATTTTCTTTTCCAAAACAGTATAAAACAGCAGGCATCACCTAGAAAGAGCTGTGACTCTGGTATAGATACTCCACACAAGTGTGGTAGACTGCTTTAAATACTTGCACAAGCATTCGCACCTCAGGATTTTGAATCAGAGTCCCCTGCATATTAAGTGAAACCCCTGACTAATATTGGACAGGGAAAGAGCATAAGAAATACCTATGACTCCTGTGTTTTTCTAATGGGCTCTTCTCCTGAAGCTAAGAAAGGTTTTCCTGCATAAACTTTCCTCAAGACTGTGACATTCACATAAATTAATTTGACTTGAACAAACTGAAATGTGCCAGTAAGAGAGTGTTTCCTTAAAAAAAATTCATGTCCTCTGACTCTAGTGCCCAAGGAAAGAGCTACTATCATAATTTTAAAGATGAGGAGATCTGGGTGAGCCTTGTGTCCCAACAGAGTCAGATGTAGACAGTTCTGCTCTCAGTATCCTACTCTGGCTAGTCAGCAATATTCCCAAACCCAAATCACCAAGCTGCTGGAAAGAAAACCTGTATAATAAAACCCAGGAAAGTGTTCAGCTGCACTGGAAACTTTCGGGACTTTAACGTCACAAAAAACTACCACAAGAAGACATCCCAAACCAATTTCAATTAAGGGTGTAGACAATACTTTTAAGTTCATGCCAATTAAAAATATTGAAAGCTTTTATAAGTTCTTCTCTGAATAGAAAAAAGAATGCAGGAGATGAACCTTGAATATGTATTAACTTACATATTCACTATGTCTTAACTGACTGGTCACAACTGAAATAGACTCAAATGAATTCCTTCAAGGTCACTTGACCAAAGCCTAAATAGTTCACCAAGTGTTCTCTAATTTGAAAAAATATACTTTCAGGAGGTAATAGACACTGTCATTACAAAATGTACAGGTCTACTACCTCATGTAAATGATACCTGGGAGCATTAGATGGCTGTAAGTATAGCCAAGTGCTGCTTCTGTGACACCTAGGTTGCTACTTGACGAGAAACACCAGTGTTTTCAATTACAAATTTTTACAAACTAATTGTACTGATTTTTTGAGGCTTGACTAGATGCACCAGAGAATAGTGAAGCCAAGACAGGGTAGACCAAATGAGGAAAGATTAAAACACAAGCTGAAATAAAACTTAGACTCCCAACTAACACAAGCATCCATGTGAAACAGCTACCAGAGGTTATTCTCAGATTAAATCATTGGCTGGTGTTCCTTTTAACACACCAAATATAATACAAAAACCGATATATTCCATGATGCATTTGGCATTGCTATATGTTATCCAATCCTTACAGCATTCCTGGGTCAGGTGTTTCATAACACCATTTCCTTTGGAAAATGACCAGCAATATCTTGCAGTGGTCCCTAGTGCTTTTCTCTTCTATCTGTACTACACTTGTATCCTGAAGATATGTGACTTCTCTTGCATGTGACCAATTCCTTTCATTAGTCACATACAAGGTCTGCAGAGATTTTGATTAAAAAATGGTTTCTTTTCTTTCTTTTTCCTTCAGAGTAAACCCAAATGGACATATTTAAATTTCTGCTTACTCTTCTCCACAGCATTTTACAGTAATATTGGGGGAGTCAGGGGGTGTAATTGTGGTTTTTTAGGCTACACATTGAATGACCTTTCTGGATAGACAGTACTTCTGTGTGGCTTTGAGAATACCCCAGAGGAAAAACCAGAGCTCTTCACACTGATGGTATTTCAGCAGTTGTTTGACTCATTAGGAATCCAGCAATGACAACTACTGATAGTATCAGCGCTATCCCTTTCTCCCCTGCATTCCCAATCTAGCAAGCTAGAGAGATGTGTAGACGGTAAATAAATACAGGACAAGTGCTATGGTGATGAAAGAGAGGAAAGCTTCGACCCTGTTGAAAAGCCCTGGATACATTTGAAAGATTTAGCTCAGTACTTGCTAAGCGCTTGTCCTCTCTTTGCAGACTCCGCCATGAATGGACTCTGCGGCTGGAGGGCAGAGCAAGTCAGGTCCAGGAGCACATGAAGATGCAGAAAGAAGAGATGATGCTGCGGTCCATCAAGGCTTTTCCCTTGCCAGATAAAACTGTTGCTTAAAGTTATAGAGAAATCACAGAAAGCATTTGGCCTGACTCTGAGCTTTTGTATGCACCTATAAACCAGCAGCTACACTGCTGAACAATCAAAAGGTCAGAATCTGGACCACGTATAGACTACCTACTAAAACTACTACTAAAATCCTATTGAAATTCAGTGCAAGAAAAAGGCCACAGCACATGATCTTGAAAAAAATGCAAAATATTGATGAGAAGCAGACACCTCTACTTCTCCATAATATACACTACTGAGATGCAGCAGGACTTTCTTATGTAACTCTGCATTTCCAAGCAACAACAACATATTTCTAGGAAAGAGAATCACTTGTTTGATAGGAATAACACATTCAGACGGCTGCATGCAAAATTGCACATTTTCATTAACAGAGGTCACAGTATGGTTTAATGCAGGTATAAGCTGTTCTGCCTGTCTTGATGAGAGACTTAACTTGAAGGGAGTTAAGGATTAGTCTGATGAGCTGGACAGAAGAGGAAATATATTCTTTAATGGAATGAGCTTTTCTGATTGACGTATAAGAAAATTTGCACATCTTAATCATTAAATGAACAGAGGGAAGTATTTTGACTTTCGTAGGGTAGATAAGAAAAAAACTGCCAAGGTTATTATGAACCAGTCTGAGAAATGTCAGAGTATGAAAGAAAGTTTGAAATAGCAGACAGCAAATCTGCTGTTCATTATAACAGCACAAGAATGCTTGCCATACCTGGTGTACACTAACCCAAACACTTGCTGAATTTCTACATCCAGGTCAGGTGAAACACAGGCAGAAATAACAGACATAGGTTAATAATAGTGTGTTTTGTTTACCTACATGCCTAGGTATCTAAATACCATACCTTTTGGATGAAAACATTTACTTGTTACCTCTTCTGTCAGTGTCTTTGATATGCAAGAGAAGAGTCTAAACAACTATTTTTCTCTAAGAGTATTGAGCCAGAAAGAATCTTACCTTGCACCTTTGTTTACAAAGAAGTAGATACGAATATATTTGATAGATTCCAAAATAAAACAAAAATGAAACAATTTTGACTTCACATAAATGCTTTTTTTAATCCTTTTAAAACAAGATTTCATTAAAACACATCATTTTACAGAATGTTCCCACTTTTACATAGTGACATTCTCACATAGAAAAAAACATGTTGTCACAGAAGTGTTGTTATTTCAAAAAGGATTAAAACAATTAAAAACTGATGAAATGTTCCTTGGTTTGAAAACTGAAGGAAATGTAGAATTAGTCTCTTTTCATATAACCCAACGGCAAAAGCCATTGATTCTTCCATAGTTCTTTTTCTATTAGCAATAGTGAAAAATAATAAAGTTGCTGATTTTGCCTTTGTGGACTGGTCTGTTTCTTCTGTGTTCATTTATTTCCCACTATTCTCTAAAAAGTTCATTTTCTGACATCCAAGTTAAACATTATTTCTAGTGAAGAAGATCAAACAAGACCTGAACCTGCTGCCACTTACATAAAAAATATAGTAGTTGTCTGTTCTGCAGCGGTAGCTAAAGGACATAGGAAGGGCCTATTAAATTGGAGACATGCCAGGTTCCCCAGTTCTGAAAACCAGATCTACTAGATTTGCTAACTTTAACCACTGCTTTATGGTGTTGTAATGTCACCCACAGCAGTGCAGCTTACCACTACTCTATGCTAGCGCAACAAAAGATGAAGATCCAAGCTGGCCCAATATGTGTTTATTGTCCTTTTACATTCAATGCTGACGGTTTTAAGTATTAGGAACACTTTTATGATAGTATATCTGGCAGTTTATGAAGTTACATAAGACACAGGAAAAAGACCACACAAGTAGATGCAATCCACACACAGCAATTTTCAGTACTCCCCAGAAAGTACCTGAAAACCACCACCTTAGGTCCCCAAGCAGTAGTTTTTCCATCTGGAGCTCTGAAGAGGTCTAGTGATGTGTGAAATCACTTCCACTACAAGCAGGTATCATCATATTGACTACAGGCTGGAAGACTGTTGTGGGCATTGTTTATCTTCACAAGTACACAGAACACATTTCAGTCGTGAATGGGCTTCTGATACATCCACTGTAGTGCAGAGTGTGTACATCAAAAGTGTGAAAGACTAAAATACTCTCACTCTTAGTCAAAACCAGCTCTTTGCAAGTTGCTCAAGCGTATATGCACTAGTCATGCTTATCTAACACATATTTTACAAGACAGCAGTGTCCTAGCACCTCCATGATATTGAACACCAAGATGTTTTCTGTTCCCAGATGTGGGTGTTCATCCATTTTTCACAGCTACCGCACCTACAACCAGACTGAAAAGGGAATCAAGTACTAGAAATAATAAAGTCTAGCAGCTGGAGGAGGACAGATATGCGGTTTGCAGATTGCAAAGCTGAAGGCAGACAATAAGGTGACAGATAGCTTTTTGTCCTTTTGCTTTAGTTACTGAATTGGTCAAATTCAAACCTCAGTTTAGGCATTTCAGATGTGCCTGAAAATGTCAAACCTGGATTTCATTAAAACAAGAAAGTAAACAAAAGTCTGTTCAAGTTGAATTTTTACACTAAAAAACATCTGTCTGATTCATAGACACAGTCTCTACTGATAAAACAGTGAGCATAAACTGTTAGGAGAGTTAAGCCCCTTCAACTGAATGTAGCACTTTTCCCCCCTTGTCCCTAGTTCCTCTCTCTTTCCAATGAAAAGAAAAATAATAATTTTAAAAAAAGATTCACATTAAAATTTAGACTACAATAGTTGTATTAAGAAATTTGGACTGGTTGTTTGAGAAGAAAAACTAATTACCCAGATATTTTTTCCTTGGAGTTTATTAATTTGACTAATAGAAAAATAATTGAATTTGAGTATCAGTTAGTCTGAATAATCAGTCCCATCCTGAGCCTGCGCTAGCAAATCATTACCATGTCTTACATCCGCATATAAGCCAGTCCAGCACATGCCTAAGCCAGTAAATAACAACTAAAATTGTACAGGATAGATCAGAGACCAGTGGTTTTGGTCATGGGACTTTAACTACATTATATGTGTTGCAATAGGTGTAGGTCATATCTATGAGGTAATGGACTTCAGCTAGCATACTGATGTCAGCACACCCACTTAGCATGCCCAAATTTATGTGTATGGCAGATAATGTGAGCACATAGTACATTCATTCACGTGGTTACTCTTAAGAGCTGAGTCTGATCTGGAAACAAGTGACTGATACCTGAGAGACAGCAAGGATCAATTTCTTACACTGTCTGAGCTGTGGCCAGTTGTTGAAGTCCAGCAGTAGAAACAAGTCAGATCAAGGCAGTCAAAAGGGTGAATACAAACCACATTGAGTTGCAGTCTGACTTCATTCAGGCACCATCCAGAAGTGCTCACACAATCAGTTACAGACAGGACATGTTTAAATAAGCAGCAATTCAACACCTGTCAGCTGCTACACTTGAATTAGCACTTAAATTCGGAGCAGGAGAGCCTTTTTAAAGCAAAATTCTTGATGATCTGCACTTATCATGCACTGGTTTGGATCACAGAGCAAATTTAATGCATGCAAACTAGATTTCTTTCAGATGAAACCAAACCAGACCAGAATCCATGCTTCAAGTGCGTACCAAAGGAATGTAGCCTCTAAGGATGTGAGACAAGCCCTAGCTCTTCAGACAGTTTCGAGACACCTGTGTAGTTGAGGATATTTGGTCCAACTAACCAAATTAGACTGAGTCTGACATAAACAACTAAACCACGCTTAGTCTAATGTAGGGACCTCAGCAGCAGCCATTTTGATCTACTGAACTGCTGGTAAGGTTCTGAGTCTCTTGTTAATGTAAATGAGTATAACCCAACCAAAACAATAGAGATGGGATCAAAGCACATATTAATATTTTCGTGTAGATCTAAAGGTGGACCTTAGCAGATACAACAAATAAGCTCAGTAATGATAATGAAATTATACAGCCATGCAGATGTGCTAGCATGTGTAGCTACGCACAGTTTAGTCAACTGACTTATTGAAACTCTGTATGTTGAAACAGAGTTTACCCACACTACAATAAAACTTAGCTTATATCTGGCTCCTGGAATCATAAAACAGCTATGTGTTGTTCAGTTCTACAGTTAAATGATAGAAATATGACCATAATTTCCAATTTCCCAGCCCAAATGTTCCTCCTAATTAAAAATTGGCTGTGTCCTGAGGGATGCTGTTCTCTATCTTGCCTATCTTGCCTATTAAACAGCACTTGACTGGGGCTTTGCTGCCACAGTGTGAATAAGGAATAGTAAATTGCATAAAGCTTGTACATAAAAAAATACTTGTGGACTGAAAAGGGCATCTGCAGATAAATGACGATGAAACAAAATGTAGGTATAGAAAATCTTAAATTTCCTGAGGATGCTTCCCTTCATGAATTAAACATTACAATACAATTTACTTTGTACAGAGGACAGGATTTATCCATGGTGTTATGTATTTGTGACAAAATTATACACAAAAATTCAGTAGTCAGGACAGACAACACAAAAATCTACTTACTTCTCATAATTCCCATTTATTTCTTCTGTGTGTATTTATCCGTGTGTTATTTAGTGGCCAGATTTTCAGACTTTTTTCAAGCTAAGGTGGACACAAAGCAGGGAAAATCCCTGACCCAAAAATGACAGTCTGACAAATAGACTGAAAAAGGGTTATATTACCAGGGAAGCCAAACTTAACAATAGCTAACACAACTGCTATGTGCTGCCTCCACAATTAAGTGTTCTTGTCTCAAATGCCATTCCTTAAACGAAATTATGATTTCCTACTAGTGACTATTGAAATGTGAGAGACCACTGGTCTAATCTTTACCTGGTACTCAATGCCAGTTTTCAGCCTCAATGGGTCTACTCACAGTGGTATGACTTCAATGATTCATAGTCAGGGTCACTATTTTTTCCATAACAGACAGTTGTAGCACCAGGAAGAATTACAGTTTCAAACAACTGCAGTAATAAAATAGCCATCTGACAAAAATCAAAGGGGGCAAAAAGATGCAGTAGCAAATCTGAAAGATAATATTTTATTTAGCTATTTTTGCCAATTCTTCAAAGAATAGCCCCTTTGTGTTTGGTTTCCACGATGATTGTACTGCATACCCAACATGAACGTTGGTGCCATTTGATGAGAATTTTACTTCCCAATATATTTTGACTGTTCAGCCATAGGGAACAGCTAAAAAAATGGACTTCACAGTAAAAAGTTCTTCATTCTATTAAATCCAGTATCTAATACATCATCCCTGGAGGTGTTCAAAAACATTTGGATGTGGCCTTTAGGGACATGGTTTAATGGTGGACTTGACAGTCCTGGGTTGATGGTTGGACTTGTAGGTCTTTTCCAACCAAGGCAATTCTATGATTCTATGACCTTATGATGTGCAAATAAGCAGCAGAAAATTATGTTTTCAAAGAGATTTTGCAATAGTTAATGTTATTTCTCTCCCTCTAATATGCTATTCTATTTAAAAATTACATCAATATTATTAGAGTTTGAGGCTGCAGTATAGGTTATTAGTCTAATTAGGCAAGAAAAAACACATTATTGGAGTGGCTAACTGTTACTATTTCAGACAAATCTTTGGAAAAGCAGTTTGCCCTGATATCTTAATTTTAGTTTTTTCAGGGTGATGTTGATTCCACTGCAGCTTCTCTTACATAAATTTATTCCGTAAGATTTATATTGGTGTTTTTATACATATTCTAATAATTGAGAAAAACCACAAAGTTGTTCATTTTTACCTGTAAAGAGTTTCAGATAACAATGCTCTCATTAACCACTGGGTATTATTACAGCAGAGCTTTTATTAGAGCTTGGTTAATGATAAAGTGCTCACTAATGAATTGATACTTTGCAGCTTGAGGACAGTACATAAGTTTATGGATTTTGTTGATACAGCTTCAATCATTAAATATGTGTTTGTATTAACAAGACTAACAGTCACTGAAAATAACCCCTACAATCAGTAAAGGGCAGTCTAATCTAAAATATCAGAAACAGCAGTTATTACCCACCATCTCAAATGAACATTTAATAACCTGGAACTAAATCCCTTCAGGCTCCATCTATGATATGTACACACTTACACTGCAGTGATGACGAATACTCCATTTCCCCAGAACTAATGACCCCTCTATAATATGTGCTAGGGGGCTGACAATTGTGTGGAATGAGTCTGTCAACAAGCTAACAGAGTGCAGCCATGTTTGAAAAGTTTTATGCCTAAACCACAGGCAATTTTCAGCACTTCCAAGCCATAATAAACCCCTCTGGAGCCATATCAAAATTCTGTAGCATGTCTTTGGTCAAGAGAGTTTCTGTATATGCTTTGTTTATTTTCAGTTTGGTTGCCTTTGGCCATTACAGATAATTAGAAGCAATACATGGAAGTAATAAATATGTAACACTTCACTGTGTTCTGACAAAATACTAGTGTCTCATGGGATGTTTTATTGCTTTAATTGGTGTATGCACTAAAGGGAATTCTCTTTATCTCAAAACCAAAACAGGTTTTTTTATTCCAAGGTACCTCTGAAGAAGATCTCAAACTAGGTAGAGGTGTATTTTATGGCTTTACTGCAGGAATTTTGACAGCATTCAGTTAATATATCTCTACAAAGATTAAGCATGCAGGAAATAAGTATACCTTCAACTACATTAGCTGTTATATTTATAGTTTAACTCGGACTCTGCCTTTACATACCCTGGAATCACTGGGAAACCATCCAGCCCCAATGACGCAGCTAGCGTCTCTCCCAGTAAGCAAGTTTTAAAAAGTACAGTACTGACTAGCCCAAATACTTCTAGATTTGAGCTCTTGTTTTCAACAACAGCCAACAAGTTTGAGTAGGTACACTGCCTAGGTCCATCAGTACCATCTTCTCTTTCAGGTAGTCTTATCTGGAACCTCTGGTACTCAGTTGTAAAGGCTCCCATCCAAGGGTTACCAGTCCTCAATTCATCTTAAGAAACTCTGGCATTTCTGTTGGCAAGTAGGCAACAACAATTTATAGCTAGGTTGCAGGATTCTTAAACAGAAGAGTTTGTTTTTGTTGTCAAGAGATAAGTGCAAAATTTGAATAGGGAAAAATATGGCTTTCTAGCATGAATTCTAGTCAGTGTGACAGAAGTCTTGAGCTTTGCTCTGATCTGACATATAATTAGTATGTATCCCTGATCTGCAAAGTGTGCCTCCTAAGCCACAGAGCAATTCCTGACTTGTACATATTTACTTTTCTAACAAGAAGCTAGTACGTGAAAGACTTGACTCAGAAAATTAGTTTCTAAACACTGAAAACAAATAAAAATAAAAGCAATCAATTATGCCTTCCAATGCTTCAAATTACTCCAGATTAACATGTTGATTGAAAAGATAAACACGTGTATGTGAATTTTACCTGCATGAAACATAGCTTTTCTAGCAGCATCATGTAATCAATTATAACTGAGACTGGAGGACTGGAATTACAGTTAAAAATAAGACTTAAAAATAAGATTTTCTATTCCGAATAAAAGTACATGCAGACACACTATCTTAAATGCTTCAGTAATTCCAATCTCAACTTTAGGAAAATGTCAGTTTGTAATGCCCCATCTCCAATCTGGATGCAACATAGACACAGTGCTCTGTCTCCTGATTTCTTAATGTTTGGTGTTCTGCACAATTTCACCTGGCAGTTTGCCAGCCATAAGAGGAATACATCAGAGAGAAAAACCATGCTAGGGAATGTAAAACACGGATCCAGCACATGCCCCCATTAACCGCTAGCACACAGGCTCTAGGAAGCTCTTAAATACAAAATAAAGCTTATTCCAGAGCAAAATATTTCTGTTCTTTTGTCTTGGTTTTCTGTGGGGGTTTTTTTTGGGGCGTGATGGTCTGTCAGAGAAGCAAGGTCAAAGAAGGGACATTTAAGTCCCCTCGGTAGTACTGGCAAGCTGAGCTTCTGCTTCCTCAACCTGGAACCAAGTTTTGCCTTTTACTGCAGGAAGTGTTTTACATTTCTGTATCTGTGTCACTGAAGCGGTGCTCAAGCATCTTCTCCAAGTGCCAGAGACACAGAGATCTGTGCAAGAAGGCCATGCGAGAAGGATGGCGCCAGGGCAGGTGCCCTGACAACTGCTGTCCTGCTCGAAGGGCTGAGACAATGCTATCGCCCAAACTTCCTTCATCCCACACTTCACACCCTGCCTCAGCTACTTAAAATTGCCTTTCACTGATTAGGAGTAGCAGCAACAGCTCTCTAGTCCCATGAGTAGCAATGTGGGAAAGGGAATGGAATACAGGAATCCAGATAATCCAGATACACCCTGACTTTCTCTTCCTTCTCACCCTGAAATTGCATATGACAGAAGCTGCTTAATAACTGCTGACTGCTCTCACACCAGCTCCAAATACAACCAGCTGCAGCAGCAGGGCAGTCACTGGACAAACCCCAGTCAGTACCCAGGAGGCAGTTCCACTTCAGTGGTCCCATGCAGCTCTATAGCAAGAGGAGGAAGGTATAAGCAAGAGGGAAATGGAAGATGGAAATTAAAGTCAAGGCAACAGTGTCAGGGCCCTGTACTAAGAAAGGTAACAGATGCTCTGGATCCAAACAGAAGATCCAGAAAAAAAGCCTTTAAACTGGTTTTGTGTATTTGTCTAGGCAAATGAAACACTGTTCAAATGAAAATTTTGAATGCATTCTTTGAAGTCTGTGTTCTCAAGTGCCCCTTTTTCCCTATGTTAAGATTTCTCAGAATTTATAGTCGAGTTCTCCTTAAAGTCATGCTAATTATTGATCCAAACTGCACAGAAAAACACTCACACCTCATTATGTGGTACTGCCAGTCCTTGGGATTCAAATTTCATGGACTGAAAATCATTATACTTTTTTTAAAAATCAAGCCATCAATCACTGAATCAGTCTTATTGTTCTAGAGTTTCAAGCTTTTTGGTCTTTTCTTACGACTTTGTAGGCTTCAAGTATCTTTCGAACCCCAAGTCCCTAAACAGCCTTAAAATATGGCTGTCAGTTTGTCTTCAGTCTCTCAAGCTCTAGAGGCTTTTACTAGAAGAGCTTGTAACATCCTGATATCTGAGATACAGTCTTAAGACCTGTCAGTGTTGATTATGAGTTAAAATAGTCAAATTATTACATTGCAAATAATGACAAAGGACTATTTCTTAAAGGCCTTTTCCAATCTAAATGATTCCATGACTCTATCCTGCCCCAGAAGCAAATTGCTCTAAAGGACTAAGTTAATAAAAGAGGGGCTTCTGCTAGCTTTATCTTCTTGAGTTTGGAAAGTCACACGACACTATTGAGGCACCGTAACAGTTCACTGCTATCAGAAAGGCCACACCGTCCTCTGCCCTGTCTGTGCCTCTCTGCTCTGCCTCTTCCACCCTGTGGTTGCAGGGCTCCATAAGTCACTAATTCAATCCTTTCGTGTCACAGACATCTAGCCAGAGGTTGGGTTGCCAGAGAAACCTGAGTAAGGCTTCTGATGGGTTAGGGGCACCTAGCTTGCCCAGGACAAGCCCCCTTGGGTAGACAGAGTGAAACATCACAGAAGTGAAATTGGGAGTGGAGCTGCAGTGGGGAAGAGGTAGGTGGCGTATCTTCACATTCAGATTGCCTAACTCCACATCTCACCAGGGGCATCAAATATGCTGCACCCACACCAAGTAATTTCATTACACATGTAATAAATTAATGCATAAAAAATCATTTGGGTTCAACCATCTTCAATACCTAGGACTACATCCAGAAAGAACACCTACCCCTTTGCTGCTTTTAGCCTTGAGAATTGTGCAGGATGTTTCCAGATGCCCCAGAAGCTCCCCTGGGAGATTGAATCAATGCAGAGCATAGCCTTCTGCTTCCAGCTTTACAATGGTAAGTGTGAACATAGAGTCACTATATGTTAGTCCCCTGCTTTTTTCATTCAATGATTCACGTGACCTGAGGATAAGCAGTCAATGTTTGGCTAACCTTTTCTGGATGTAGTCCTGGAGAAGCTTTGAGAGTTGACTGGGAAGTCCTCGCTTTCAGGGTACTCAAAACTCTGAGACTAGTTCTGACTACATCTAGCAGCAGAGGATATCCGGCAAATTCATCATGAATCTCAATCTATTAAGTGTGCCTCCTTCATCAAATTAGCAGGACTGGTGGGGAGTCCTGACTTTTAAAAATTATCTCTTCATTGGCAGTTTCTCAGAGTCCAGTGTTAATGACCTTCCAGTCACACTACAACACATAAATATCTTAGTCAGCTAGCAGAGCAAAGGTGCCACAGAAATGAGTAAAATAATGATTCACTGCCTATGGAGTTACTGAGAGTGCATGAAGAGAGACTCAAGGAGGAACAGTTATCCTCAGTAGCTTTACATTTCCTCTAGATAAAATTCAAATGATAGTTTGAGATCCAATTTACAAGGAATTGAGATTTCAATAAAATTTGCATCAAGGGAATAAAGTAAAAGCAGAAAGTTATTCAGACAGAACTAAAAGAGAAACTGGGAAGTAGGGTACTGACAACATTTAACATTTCTTTGTCTCCAAAGAGAGGAAGCATCATTAAAAGATGCAGCTCAACAATTCTCACAGGGGAAAAGAGTTTAACACAATATAGTTCAGTTACCAAAACACAGGGGGTTTTTGCCTTGTTAGTTAGGTATAGACTAATAAGTTCAGGTAACCATATTTATGCTTTAACTAGCATCTTTAGCCAACTGGCAGATAATATACTGACATTATTTTACCTACTCCCTGATGAAAGGTTTTGTTATATCATAATACAAAACTCCAAGAGTATATGCAGTGTTGTGTTTTTGAGAATGTCCTAAAAAGAACCTAAAATTTCATGTCAAATTGTACTTGTAAGAACTGCATATTTAAAAAAATCCAAAACCCCAAGCCCTTCTTTCTATAGGATGGACGTTCATATAAATAATGTCATATTCAATAAAACAAAATACAAGATATGTTTTCTGTTAAAAATTAAATTTTCATAGACATAGACTTTCATAAAAAATCTAGATACATTTGAAAAAAGTAAAATACTGACCAATAATTAATAAGACATTATTTGTATATTCAATATACTAAACATAATGTACAAAATATCAATATTAAACACAGCATATGTAAAATATTTTAGCAATTATGCATATAGATTTCCCCCACTTGTATTTTCTCAGATTCATTCATAGCCAATCTAAAAGCTAAATGTAAATGGGTTTTGATGAGTTCAAAGCAAAGCAAGAGAGAGAAGAAGAGTCGGAATTCCTGAGTAGATCTTTTTTTTAAGAACTTAAAACTAAATGGTAAATTCATTTTTCCTTCTCTCCCAAATAGCTGCTGCTTTGTGGCCTGAAAACTGATCATTTGGGGCAACACAAGGCAGAAGTTCCAATTTTTGGTGTTTTCTAGGGCTCCCATAGAGATGTTTTGGCAGATTTTGTACTCCAGCACCTAATTGTTGGTCACCATTTTCTATCTCCCAGGTTCCCAGGCTCCTAGCCCATCAAGCATACAGGTACAATTTGGTGAACTAGTTTAAGCCAAGAGTGAAGGTTTGTACTGAATTGCAAGTCCTTGACCTGGGACAACTGAAGTACAGACGCAATTTCCATCCTGTCATCCTGACTAGAAAATGCAGTAACCTGTAGCTGATAAGGAGAAACGGGCAGGTGAGGTTGGTAACATTCAAAATGCCTGCAGCTAAATCCACCATAACTGATCTGTTGGAGCCCTAAAACCCAGCTGAAGCTGTCACATAGAGCTAGCCTAGGTGAAACACTTTGGTTAGCACTAAGGAAAAGTCAGGGTTAGTCTATGCATCCCAGTCAACCACTTTTCACAAGTATTAAAACAAGTAAATTACAAAGGTGCCATATCTTAGCCCTTATAGGATGGCAAGAAGGATGAACAAATGAGGCAAAGGACGAGCTAAAATATTGAACCTTTCACCAGGAAAGCACAAGACACTCACTACTCTGCCTGACAAGTATGATCACATAGTTTTGATACCTGAAACCAGGCAATGATGAAGAATGTAACATGATAAATAGCCAGTCTTTTCAAACCTTTATGAGGTTGAGAGATGCTTGTTTGTATATGGAATTTATCTGCTTTATATTGCCTTTTAACATGCTTGTTTTCTCTCCAGATGAATCAAGGACAAGTAAACTGAAACAGAGGGAAGAGTGCCCCAGCTTTTGAAATCCAATCTCTCTTACTTAATACTGCTAATTTGGGGATGGAGGAAATTATGTGATTCAATTTACAATTAGGATTCCTCCATAATGATGTCTTTGCTCCATAGCTTTCACACAGGACACAAACCTTCTCCAGAAATCTAAAAATAAAGTACACTGCACAGTCCGGCCGTAGTGTTGTTTACCTTGGTATGACAGATTGTTCAACACAAATATAGACAACACAAAAAGACAGGGAGGTGCTCTGACCAAACGTGATTTGAAGGGCATGGCAAAAGAGCAATCTGAGCAGCTGTCAGAAGGGTAGACTTTCTACAATGTGATTAATGTTCCAAAAAGTTCTTTATTATGTGCTCATAAACAGCTCTTCACAATGAGGCAATGTATGTTTATGTTTTGTTGTGTATCGATGTTTACTCATCCCATCAAAATTAAAAATAATACATTTCACACAGGGTAAATCTCTCTGTATTCCAAGTAAACCAGCAATGAAGGCAAATCTAGCACCCTATACTGTAAACATGAAATTAAACCTACATAATACAAAAACTTCTTAATTAATATTACTTCTGGTTTTGGCTTTCCAGATTTTAGCAAGTTTAACTAAAAAGCACCTTTACTTTTCAGGAATTTTGGTTACCATCACCATTAACCATGCCAAACCTTAGGAAAGAGAGCTAGAAGTTTGTTACTTCACTGTATGTTAACTCAAAGACATATTTTACCTTCAACTTTGCTTTGTCTGGGAGAGAAAAGGATGAACTGTTACCCAGAAAGAAAGGCTAAACATCTAAAATAGCACCCAAAAACTAAGAAATCACCAAGTCAGTATTTTTCACTTTACCGAAGTTTCACTATGCAAGATTGACTACCTTGAATAAAACTAAAGATCCATGGGAAACACATATAATACAAACAGCATAACAAAATCTCAGTCATGGTGCTGCTGCTTGGCAGATTAAGCTCTTCTGGAATGAGACGCTCCAGTCTTTTGAATTGTATGCCCTTCCTCTGCTTGGCACACAGGGTGACCACACTGAGTCACCAAATTTGTTTCATGAAAAGCAAAGAACACGCACTCTGTTTATTGACTAAACTAGATTTAGAAAGCATTCAGAACAAGCTGTGATTTTTTGCATAGCTTTGCTATTCTCTGTATCAAAAGGGATGCTATAGATGGATGGAGGATAAGTGCCAGAAGGTAAAATGTCAGCCCCTTTCAACTTAGTGGAACTGTGCCAGTGTTGACAGGATTTCATTCCAGCTTCACTCATAAGCCAAAAAATGGCAAGGAATTGGAGTCAGCTCAGCTTTAGGAGTAATCACATCAAACTACTCAGAATATCTTATTGTTATTGTGAATGTAGGCATATCCAGCCTCATAGTTCCTTCTTATGTTCTCCTGTAGTCTAGTCTCTCTTTCAACTCTATTCTACTTTTCTCCCACTGACAACAGCTCTTCTGAGAGACAGAATATTCACTTCAATGACAGAGCACCCCAGGCAGCAGAGCTGCCTCCATGCCAGGCACTCCAGACTTCCTGAGCAAGGACTGTAGTAATCTCAGGAGATGACTGGAGAATACTGAATTGAATTGCCATAGTGCATTTCATAATATTTTAAATAACAAATATTCCACAAATTTCTTTCTTCTCCTCCTCTGTTATTTCCCCAGTATACAGCCTTGAACACATAATTCATAAACATTAAGATTTTGGTGTGGTCTAAAATAAAAGAATTATAAAACAATTTTTCATTATTTTCACGGGCTCTTTTGCTTTTGCAGGAGTTAAGACTCAAACAGCATTTAGCATTAACAGAAATTGTTGGAGTGCCACCTATTGGAAATACATGGACAAATGAAAAAGACTTTGGTTAACCTGCATAAAATGATCCTTTTTTACCCAAGTTTTGGTTTAACTATATCAAGTTAAAAGGCTTTAAAATGCATACACTTCATTTTCTGTACATAATTATGTTAAATTTAGACCAGTATGTAACTTTAAAAAATGACCCTCTCAAAGGGGTAAAACACTAGACTAAAGTAGTAAAGATTTACAGCCTTGAGTATAAAATACCAAAAATCAGAGCAGATCCACTAGAATAACCACCCTCTTCAAACCTGAGTCACATTACTAAGCTCTATATCCACTGTTGGTGTAAATTTTAGGTCAGACCCTGGTCTGCACTCTGCAGAGACATATGTAATCTTTGTGCTCACACAGTTCAGCTGTTTTTCACTCTGAATGTAAATGATTAATTTTCTCTACGGAAAGCAGTCACCTGGGCATAAAAAAGCTTTGTCTTCCCACAGAAAACTTACAAATCAGTCCTGGGACCATACAGCCAGTTTTAATAACATTATCTTCAGCTGTCATTTCTGTTCAGAAGATACCTAGGCAATGTCAGGATCAACTTCTCTCATCTGACACCCATAAACAGATAAATGTATGGATTTTTCCTCACTCTCTCCCTAGCTGTACCTTAAGGCCTCCAGTCTCTATTAAGTGAAAGTGTGCTGATTTACATTTAAAGTTGAATGAGAGTGCAAAAAAATTAAGTAACAGAAAAATTTGACCCAGTTTTGAACCTTGAACTTGATCCTTGAGCTGTCTGCCCTCCCTCTTTCCCTACCACCCAGCAAGCAGCAGGTTGGGAATGCTACTGCCTGAAGAACATCAATACTAAAGAACACCAATACTGAAGAACACCAACACTGAAATCCTCGCATCTGCTTCATCTCTTCATCTTTACTATTATAGCTTCCTCCTCTGTGGCTTTATGAGCTCTCACACTAAAAGTAGTTGTGTTGCCTAGCTCTTTTCTGCCCAAACATCCCAAGCTTGATCTCAGACTGAGACTATTCCTCTTCCGAGTCCTTCTGTTAATTAGCACTGACCCCTGCCCAGCTTATGACAGTTTTTTGGCAGCTCTTTTGACAGCTCTTTTCATGGTTGTGCTTAAGAAAGGTACACAAACAGATAGAGTGGGAGCTTTTGTAGATGGCTCTAGGAAAACAAACAAACTGCAGCTAATTATACCAAATAGCATAAAGTAGAAAAAGAAACTGAAGACTGACACAGCACAGAAATAAAGCAAAATACACCGAGTATGAGATAATACACCTACTGTAATTCACATATTCAGTCCTCAGAATTATTCCAGCAGCCAGCCATTCTAATCTGCTCAGTCACCCTCAGTGGTCTAAATTCCCAACTCCAATTCTTTGCCTAAGTAGTTTTTTATGTTCACAAAAATGACATATGGAATTGAATTACTAAAATACATGCTACCAGTAAAGTTTAAAAACACCCTTCCAATTCCTCTTGCTTATGAACTGATTTAGATAGTTAGTGACAGAATCCCTCTATAATCAGTTCCTAGTCTGTCACATCTGTGTTTCCAGCAGGTGTTTGATATATATTTTTATTCCTCACAACCACTTCTTCTTTCTCCTGGTAGCTTACATCATTCTATCAGTGCACACTTTTTTATTCCTTGGTTTTATCTCTTCCTCCAGATCCCACAGAGTATGCTCCAGGCTTCTCTGTGGTTTATAAAAGACCTTTTCTCCTATGGCTTTCTCTTGAAATTTCAATCATTCTCTGTCTCCTCTTGAGGCATGCTCTCACATATAATTTTCCTTCCTTAACAAGCACATTTTCTTCTTCTGGGGACATATTTACAACAAAAGTTCAGGGGAATCAGAAGTAACATTTCTTTGGTGCAACAGTTGTAGATCCATGTCTGCAAATAATAATGTGACTCCTATATCCACTGTAGTATCTGTGCTTATATTGCATACTAAGAAGAAGCAAATGTGAGGAGAATTAAAACATGACAAAATTCTCAGTGAAATCAACAAGTCTGCTTAAGGCTTTGTGCCATATTTTCAACTTTAAATGACTATGCCATAAGTATTTTAGGTGAGAACCAGTAAGGATAAGCACAGCAGTAATTTCTTGGTGTTGACAAGTCTTGGAAGACATATTTGTGACCAGGTTTTTGTAAATCCAGATCCTGGGCCCCTCCTAGTCTTCTTTTTCCTTCCAAACAAAACTTTTGGGCAACTCTAGTAGTAAGAGAAAATGGACCTGGGCCCCTTCTCCCACTCAGTGTCTTTCAGACTGGCAGTCAAGTGTCTTTCAGAATGTCAGTCAAGACCTAGCTATAAGGTCACTTTGCTGTTCTAAATATTTGCATACTTAAAGATCAATTTGAGTTGATTTGTTTAAAAATTTGATGAGGGAAGTAAGTGTGGTCTTGTTGATTCTTTTTCTGCTGGACTGCATGAAATGTAAATTAAGTCAAGAAAATATCTGTGGTATTGTTTAGATATCAGGACTCACTCAAACAAGAAAATTTAATATATAAATTTTTATCCATAACCTGGAACATGGTCTTCAACTGTAGATAGTTAATTCCAATCAATTCCTAAAATTTACTCAAAAGCTTTTCTGAACATATTTTGCAGTAGTACAAAAACAGGAGTTCAGGTGCACCTATCAGCTAAAAACAACAAAGGCAGATTTAGGAGTCCTATTGACCAGACTATACAAGAACTCTGGACAGGTAACATGCCAACTGTGGGTGGAAATTAAATTAATAGACATATTTTTCATAAGCATATAAAATAGCTGGATGAAAACAGAAC
>VZRW01002628.1:83303-99238 GCA_013398125.1 Aegotheles bennettii
TCTCCCCCCCCCCCAGAAAAAAACAAACAAAAAAACCCATCACAAAAGTAAGGTGTGAAAGCTTCTTCAGTCGTTTCAGGATACCACTGATCATTCAATTTAATGTGAATAGGCATACTAAATGAATGAGGCAATTTATAATTTCCACACTATGAATTTCTCCCCTGTGACATAAATATCTGTAAAAAGCTCCCACAAGGTATGGCAAAAGATGCCTTTAACATTTGCATACATAATTTCAGATCAGCTTAGCATCATTTTTCTCAGAATGAAACCATATGTCACCTAATGACTCAGGGGAGATATTGGCATCAGGAGTGTTTCATGTTTTAACTGCCAGCTTGAACCCAGTCCAGGTCAGCACCAACCAATCCTGCTGTATCTGAAGGTTGTTGGGTAATCTGTGTGAAATGAATTGGTCATCTTAACCCAGATCCTACAGCAAAGTTGTCCACCAGAATGCAACCACTGCAGATGGCTCAAACTCGCATTTCTGGCACTATGAGCACATCAGCCAAAGATTAAATGAGTGTTGTACATACATGAGCTTTTGCTTTGTAGAAGTCCCTCTCCCAAGCCAGGGATGAGACTTTGATATGCAGGGTAATCATTGTGAGACTCTGCGCTGAAAAAGGACTTCAGTCACTCCTCCCAGCTCTTCCTTCAAAGAGAAAGAAGAGACATTAGGCAAGTCAATGTTTAATGCCTGCATTAATGTTCCATGCAGGATAGTGGTTCTTCAAGTGATGATAACTCAGTTGTTTAAAGTTAAGCCTCAGACCTTGGACCTTCTTTTTAAAAAGGAGAATGCAGAATTTAGCAGCGTCATGATGAAAAGAGCTTGAAATATACAAACATGTTATGAATACTGAAGAAAATACTGTGTGATAACAGTTAACTTTCCTTAAAATAGTATCCAAGAGCAGAAAATAATTGAAAGTAATATTGATACATGCATTGCAGTAGAGAACACTGAAGGCATGAGAGAAAAGATATTTTAAAGTCTCTTAGGAAAAAATTACTAGGGAGCCTGTTCCTAATTTTCAACAGAAGGAATTTTTACCAGCATGAAATTCATGTTCTCTCTTTGCAGTGGTGAAAACATTATATGTCTATATTATCAGTTCTCCTATAGGCTTCAAGAAGTATCATTCTGTTTTTCTTTCCAACTGGAAAATTTATGAAGACAGCTATTTTAATGCATAGCATGACACTGATGTACAACTGAGAAATGAAGCCAGGTAAATTAATTGATAATGCAGTCCTTTATGCACTCTGTGGGAGCTGTGTCACAAAGGAGGCTAACAGTAGGCATTTACAGAGACTCGGAGGTGTAAAACAGAGACTCGGAGATGATTTTAAAAATAGGACTGTTCTTACTGGTCAGATTCTATTCCACATATTGTCAAGTAACCAAAGAGCTTACATGAAAGCGTTAATGAGTCATTAGTTCATCGGTGGAATAGCTCACGTATATCTATTTATGCAGGGTTTTTTGTTTAAGCTAGATATTTTGCATTTTTTTCTCATTATATCTTTGTGAAGTAAATATGTATATAACAGAAAGCAGCTTACACAGTTTACGCATTTGCCTTTTTTTCCACTATTGTAAATTATATTGTTGTTTTAGAAAAGATATGTATTATGCCAGGTGCAGAAAAGGACACTGTCAGATTCAATATATACTCCCCTTTGTCGCCTTGGTAACTAGGCTGTTATCTATATCTCAGCTCTTCCTCTTGTGTCAGACTTGACTCAGTTCACTTACAAAGCTCCACACACCCGGTCTCCTGGAGTATCTTCATGCACCTATCCTATATTGTTAAACCTCATAAGCAGAGCTGTAGCAAAGATGCCCAAAGGGGGTATCACCCCTGGCATAACTGTGTGTGAAAAGATTTCAGATGAGGGTATATGTGCCCCTGTAATCCACAGACTGGTCTGACCCAAGTGATGAACTGAGCAAGCAGTACTGCAGAAGATGAAGAAATGACTGGTGAGAGCTGTGTGCAGTGCAGGGGGCTTGCATACCAAATTCCATGGCTGCAAGAAGTGTGAAAACAAAGTGCTGTGGAGGGGTGATACCCTAAAATAACAGTACATTGCCCTTTCTGAAAAACATTTGTCTGAATCCCAACACTTATTTCTCGAGCTGCCAAATGATACATCACTGGAAGTTTTCTTGAACTCTCTCTTAAACACTACTCAACAATCTCAGCATTTATACTCAGCTACAAATCAGAGGTTGGTCTGATAAACCTCAGCCTGTGTTATAGATTCGAGCCATGTCTTGTTCTAAAACACTGTATTTTAGATAATTTATGTAACTATAATATGTTAATGCAATATGTATTGTATTTACTTATCCCTTTTCAAATATTAACTTTTGCTTTGTATTTCTGTCAGGCACAGAGTTCAGATTTGCAAAGGTTTTTGCAGATGGAGTACAGTCTATGGTTTCTTCCATTTCTATATTCTTTATCCTGATAATATGTTCTCCTCTGGGATGCAGAAACCACAGAGGACAGTTTAAAGCATATGTGTATGGATTAATATGAGATTTACTAAAAGAAGATTAATAACAATATGTCCATGATTTATTTAGGAATTTAAAAAATAGTACTTTCTAACCCAAATTTTGATTCAACACAAAAAGACTATGCATTTTTCCATCAGTACAGTAATTGTGATGAATCATGAAAAACAGACATTTGTTTCAGTAGGCTAGATAGTCTACATGAACATTAGAACCTGCCCAGTTAAAAACACAATATGTAATTGTAATACAATTACACAATTGTATTACACAATGTTACACAATATGTAACTTAATACAGTTAAACCATTGATAGTTTCTAGAAGTTAGAGAAAAAAAATGTTCTGGGGTAGTGGTTTAGTAGTATTCTGTTCAAAAATGTCATTGGTCTGGCTGAGGAAGATTAATCGTGTAATTGATTTTGACATGAAGGACTGGGATATTTCAGCCAGTTAAGGTAAAATGGAATCAACTCAGAGGTTGACACTTGGATTAGGGAGCTGATTGTATGTCTTGTGTACCCTCCATTGTACTTTTTTTGTATTTGCCTCCTTTCTTCTGTACATAAAAGTTGAAAAAAAAAATCACAGCAGTTAGGTAAATGGTAGATAAAATGCACATATCTGTCATTAACTAGATAATACACTGAACAGAAAAAGAATTGCCTGTTATCTTTACCTAAGAGATGGGATGGTTAAGTATTCAGGCTGACTCCTCATTAATGGCCAGGCTTGAGTACAATTTGGGTTTGGGGTATCTTTTCTCTGACAGGAAGCTTACTATAAGACATGCCTATCCCTCTTTCTAAACCTTTAGCCGGAGCACTGTATTTTTTCTTCCCTTGGACTAGAAAAATTTAACCATTTAACTTGTGGTTTAGATTTCTCTCACATGAGAACCACACACAGGCAGTGATAGATGGCAGCCTGGAAAGGTATCTTGAGTAAGAAGAGTCAGCATATCAGATAGATGAGCTGAGCAACAGACCTAACTGCCTGGTTGGGGACACAGTTCTAACACAATTTAGTTTAAGGAGCTCAAAAACAGTTACAGTGCAGCCCAACCAGCTTATTTTCTCTGTTCCCTCTGCCATTACATCCAGATACCCACTCTCATTTATTTGTGGTTTCCATATTTTTGCTATTCATCACACTTCCTGTTAAATTTTCCAGATTAAAAATAAACCCATATTAAACATTATTTGCTAAGAATACTAACAGCTTTAAATATGCCGCTGATGTACACAGCTTGTTCCATCAATTTAAGTATGCCATAGATCAAGCTATCTACCTGTGATGGTGAGCATATTAAATCACTTGAAGTTCCATTTGCATGATCATCTTTCTAAACACTTGCTGTGTTGCTGACTCAAGCACTTTGAAAGACTCACTCGACATTACTCTTTAAAAAAATGCAAACATTGTCTCACTGAGTATGCCGGAAATGAAATGTGTTAGCACTTACCCATTTCAAATTAAATTCAGCACATAACTGTCTAACGTGAGTACACCTAGCTATAGTTTATATTTATCTCTTCAGTAAGCTTTTTAATCAAAAGTAATTTAGTGTTAGGCATATCGAAAAGCCTTTCATAAGCCATTGATGAGACTTGATTTATTCATTGCTGTGCAACATATGCTGCTGATGTTGTTGTCTACCACATCTCCAATTTTAAGTAAGTGTTTCAGGTTTGGGTTGATATTTCCACAAAGAGCTCATCTGCAGTTTTGCATCGTGCAAGGCAGGAACATACAGTGTGCTCAAGGTGCCTGGTTTGCACTGGTGACTGAATTGCAGAACTAGTCATAGGATGTCAGGTGGCAGATTGAAGGCAATTTTTCTGTTTTCTTAGATCATGCTGTGTTTTGTTTTTCCCAGAGTAGTTTCAGGGCATGATTTTCATTTGCATACTGTTTTTGTAGCTGTTGCAGTTACCACCCAGCAGGACTGAGATGCAGTTCAGAACTTTTCAAGTACACAACAACCAAGACCACAAGGCCTTATTTCCAATGAGGCATCTATCCTGAATAAGATCTTTCATTGCATAATCCCACTGTATAGGAAAGCAAAGCTCAGTGTCAAGACATGGCTGTGGAAAATGGTTCAATGCCTGCATCCACCAAGGTGTCTTCAAGCAATTCAGACAGGACTAGGCTTATTAGAGGTGTGTAGGAAGTACAGGGGGACTGTCAAGAATCATGTTTGGCTTGGCATTACTCATAGACATTTCTGATATCTCCCAGGTAGCTCCCCTTATCAGCTATGAGCTTTCCAAAAAGTCCCACCTGGCTTCTTTGTATCTCAATTACCCACCTCCAGACTGAAAAAAAAAAACCAAACCTGCCTCCTTTATCTGGTTAGTTTTAAGTCCTTCAGAACAAGTTTCTCACATAGTATGGCTGAAATCCTGGCCACTGTTGAAGTAGGTGAGAATTTTGTTGTAATTTCACTGAAGTCAAAATTTCACTTCTATTTATACAGCCAGAATCAAGAAGAGTCATTTTAGGCTTGCATCAGCTAGGTAGTGTCTGAAAAAGTGAATTATGTTGCCATTCTTATATCAATATGGAAATCAGTTATGTCACCAATTGCACAGAAGCATACATAAACAGACATTTTCCACTAGTGACTCAGATAAATCAACAAGCCCAAGTGTTGCCATACCTATTTATGTTACCAAGAGACATACTTTTGAAACACTTGTGAAAATGCTTAGTGCTGTTAACAAATTGAAAACTGAGTTGTTCCAATATGTTGCACAATTCCTAGATATTCTCTAAAGGCAGACCACAACCAGGCAGGAAAACAACATTGTTCAAATGGTTTCTTACCTTACTAAATTAATCAAAACAAACTCAACATGTCAGGATGAAATATTTAAAGATGCATGCTTACAGCTCACAGATTTAGTTATGCAGAAGTCTTTCAAAGTTGGTAATTGTGTTTGGTAAGAACTGTTCAGCTGGTTTAGTGTTCAGGTGGTTTAGTATTAGCAACCTCTTGTCAATTCAGGAGGCTAGAAGGAGGGTAAAAGGAGAGACAAGCAGCCATAATATTAAGTAAGATCCTTTTCCATTCACACTGAGAAATCCAATTTGGATGAATATCCATCACCCAAAATATTTACATATTTGTTTAAATACATGTCATCTCATGTGTGGCAGGAGATACAGTTCAGCCTCATTTCCTCAGTACTGACCTTGTTTCTCCTCAAATATTTAGGGCGAGGAACAGAAATAAAATATTTTACTCTGTTCTTACCACAACCATGATGAGGGATGAAAACTTGTTTTTACATACTCTTGCTATGTGCCCATACCTCAGTCTTTTTCTGCCCGTCTCTGTCCCTTTGACAATATTTGAACCTTACATTCAATTTCAGTGAAATAAGACAAGGGGATCTCAAAGGAAGTTGCCTGGAAATAGGCAGGCAAAAAAGGAGAGACTGCATTAGTGGCCCAAAGATGAAGGGACTAAAGCACGCATTCTGACATTATTAGTCAACTGAGATAGCCCTTAAAAGAGAAACTTGGTATTTCACAGCATTTCCTGAATATTCCAATTGCCAGCAAAGACTAGATTGAAGCTCATATCGATTAGACCCCATAAGGCACAGACATTCACTGGGAAGCAGGTCTCAATAGCACTGTAGTTCCTGGAGGAACTGTTTTTCCCTCTCGTCCACAGCCCTGCTCCCTTTTCCTTCACTGTCTCACAAATGAGCTTCATTGTGTGTGTGTGTGATGAACTGTTAAAAATCTGCTAAAACAGTCTGTCTCAGTACTACCCTGATTCCACTTTGCTTTTCTGGTGGAATGCAGCCTCTTGTGCACTGAGTCCTTCTGTTCCCAATGTACTACTGCACCCACCTCCTGCGACTAACTGCCTCTAGTTATCCATTGCTTTATGTAAAGAAGGAAGGCACCAGAGACCAACAGTAATAAAGGAGTGAGGAATATCTCGTCTTTCATCACTGGGAAAGTATTTCCTGCCTATCTCTTTTGACAAGAGAACCCTTCCTCCCCACCCCTGCTCATCTCTCTGCTTCATGTAGACATCCCTAATCTGTAGTGGACTGACTGGTGGTTTACAATTTACATGTATGAGTCAGGATGTCCTCAAAGCAATCTTCAACTTAGCTAGAGGCAAGCAGAAGAAGTGATACAAAGACAGGCACAATTAACTTGCAACGTTTCCTTCACTACAAAAGGGTATTATCAAAAGGGTATTATATGAATTATGAATGGACCTAATTACTTTTATTTGCTATACGGAGTCATCTGTCTCAATAAAATAATACTGTGTGAACAAAGATATATTTTATGGTATTGAATGGGGCAGGGAGAGAAAACATACATGCTACAAAACAATCTTTTATTTGCACATTAATCTGGCAACATTAAAACGAGGCACGATGGTTTTAATTTAAACAAAATAATCAAGATTATTTAATTAAGTAAGGTTTTTGTCATATGGAAATTTAAAATATTTTATTGCACCATCAAAATCTGCTGATGCGCTCGGAATATCTCCCACTGAAGCAGATGGAACCAGAATCTGGATACACATTGCCATCTAGTGGAGTTCTCCCAGGCAGAGCATCCTACAGAGACCTCAAGGCTTCCTTTACTGAGCACGTTCATTCGGAGCTGGTATTGATATTCAACAGGAAAAAAAGTTTTTCTAAGATACATAAGCAGCAGAGAGTCTTAAACACAGGTTGGACAGCCAGAAATAATGTTACAGTTTAGGTCAACTGAATCTCTGTGGGGATATCTTACTTGTGAAGTAAGACAAAAAACCCTTCAGCCTTAAAACACTGCTTCAAATCAGAAGTAAAACAAGTAAATACACTTGTCTGTTCCATTTTACAAAATGTACATGGTTGCTGAAGTGCTCTATTTCACATTTAAGACCATACTCAACAAGCAATGCGATTGAACATTCTCTGTTCTCAGAGAGGTGTATCCTTTAAGGCAGGTTTGAAGAACAGTGGGCCACTGGGGAAAAATCTGTAGCTCTCCTACGCAAGACCTAGGAATTTGTAGACACAGACATTATACAATTTTGTCAGCTCGGTGACTTTTCCAAGCATGAAACTTCTTTCAAAAATTGAGATGCTTAGCTCCAAGCTTAGATGAGTCAGGGAGTTATTTGTGGAGTGATTAATGAATACCAAATAAAGAAAGCCACAGAGGCATGAGTCATATCACCATAACACCGAAGAAATAAAAGATATAGCCCTTCTGGTTCTTACTCCTTTTGTGGCTATTTGTTAGCTAGGTCTCTGTTTATTCTCATCATTCAGAGTAATTTCCAGCTACTGCACTTCAATTTAAGTATTTTTTTCTACAGAGATGACTCACAGATGAAGTATTCATCCTCCTGATACAGTATTAAACAATCTCCAAACTAAAATCTCCCAATCATTTTTTCTCCTGAGTCAATTAGTGTTAGCCCTAAAGACTTGCACTATGAAGTAACGAAGTCCAATCCCCTCTCTAGAATTATCACTCCTTAAATTTATCAACTGGGACAGCTGGTAAGCTACAGCCATGTCAAAGGCAGCAACAGTACCAGAGATTCTGCAATTTTATGACAAATAAAAGGCTATACTTCACCTAAATCAACACTTCACCAAAAACCTGATGAAAGCCGAACCCCAACAAGAACAAAGCTGATAGGCAGTCACTGTGTGGTCAAGATCGATAATGTGAGAGGGAGGATGAAAATTATCACCACATGGAAATGAGGCAAATGGGTTTTTAGGCAGAAAGCATGGTCATCTGGCTGAGCAAGTAAATGTGGCTGCAGTGCGAGAAGAAAGGAGCAGAGATAAACACATTGCAATATGAAAGATGGCTTCAAGTTCACACAATGACACTTTCAAGGTTAGGTTAAGATAAAGACACCCATTTTTAATCAGTGCAACACAGAGCATATGAACTGCCCATCTTAGAGTATTAAACAGGTTAATTGTTGGTTGTGGTCTTTTTTGCAGACTACCACCAGTGAAAAGGATAAAAGCAGTCTTTCTTCACTGCAAACTGATATCGTCAGAGGTGTCAGGAGGGGATGTCAGAGGCCTGTACAGCAGTATGCTGGTAAAAATCACATGAGTATCACTGCTCAGTAAGCAGAAGCAAGACCACAGATTTGGGCTGACGTGAAGTTGTATTTGAGCAATGGCTGTGAAAAAGAGCTTGAAGGTCACATTTAATACCACAGACAGTAAGTACGTGCTTACTGAGTGTTTATTCAGTTGCTTTCATGTAAGGAAGAAGAACGAGAACCACAAACAGAAATGCCAGGAGTGAAAACTATAGTGACATGTACTTGTGGAAAATATATCAAATGTACCCAAATGTCATCAAATTCCTAACCTAAACTACACCCACTAATCACAATTCTGTACACATCAATTGCATCTTGCATCACATACTTTTATCAATTTAATGTTTTCCATTCAAATTTTTATTACAATGTTTTTTCCTTAACTTTTGCCCCAAGGAGGGAGTCACATAAACTTTTTTCCTCACATACCTACATTAAGACTATCATTGTTACCATCAGGATAAGGTTAATGAACTTAAAAAAAAAATGCTTAGAATTCAGATTCCAGGTTGGGTTGGCAGCTAGCAAAAAAAACACCTGCATTATGAACTGAGCAAATTTGTTACCAACATCATTAAAGAATTAATATACTATCATGTAATGTTAGTTATTCAGAATGCAGTGTTATAAATACCAATTCTTATAAACTGTGGTGGCAGAGGTTAGAAAAATAGATTATTATTATTATTATTATTTATCTGGCACTATATAAATGTTATTCAGTCTATTCCTCTGTTTCCCAAAGCTGTACCTAAAAATAATACATCTTAGCCATATTGACAAAGCACCTCTTCTAACCATCTTACATTTTATTTATATAGTGAATTAGTTACTGACAATAGCTGGCATAAGTTTTCTCCATATTTAATCAGTTCAGAAATGTTCTGCTTTTAAGAAACATGAATTAAAGAATCATAGCTCATATATGTTGTATTAGCATCATTTTTACTGACAAGAGACATACAGGAACAAATGAAAGATCACTTTCCCAGTAACATTCTTGTGCATCTGTTTCTTTTGAATACAGGTTAATATAAAGTTAACCCTGAAACTTCTGCAGCTACAGGAATAATTATACCAATGTTGCGTAACATACACTAAGCAAATTAGAAAAGAGCAATCAGCACCACATAACTCAGGATAAATAAAAAACAAAATCATTTTATCAGACTACCTGACACATAACTCCTCTGTAGGTAGTGCTGTGTTCTGCCATGTGAGAACCAGGCTTGGTTCTAGCACTCAGCAAGGAAGTACAACAGAATATCAGCAAGAGATGATCTGGCAGTTTGTAAGATGTAGTACTGTAAGTAAACTGATATATTGCCAGGCAGAACTTTTACCTAGAAACCCAGTATTACAGCCAAGAAAATCCAAAGAATCAAAAGCTTTGACCTTTGGGCAAGAGAAGCTCTTGGGAAGTAGATGCATGTAGAAGAACATGGAAGGTTAAGGACCAGCATGCTCTACCAGGAGACCCTTTTTTAAATCAGAGGAGGCTGGCATTCATTCCTTTGTCACTTTATTTCTTCCGAAGAAGTCTGTTTATTTAAAATCAACAAATTTAATTGAGACTGTTGTATAGATACCCCTATAGGCCTGTAATATCATTAAGCACAGACCATCAGACAATCAGCAGACCGAAACAAACAGTGGGGCTGATATGTCTTCTGCTACAGTGGTGTAAATAGGGTATGTCTATTTTTAAAAGACTGGAATTTATCCAGATTTTTATCAGTGCAACTGAAGGCAGATTTGGCCCAGCTTGTTCAGTGGCCACCAGGGCCCACAATACACATGCAATGATGCAGAGATGTGCAGTGAAGCTTGAAAAACATGTTATGTCTTTTTTCAAAGTGCATACAATGAATATTAAACAACCCCCTGAAGTCCAGGTGGCCACTTGCCTAGAATCAGCAATCCTTTTTATATGCTGCGCTATGTGGAATGTTAATGACTATTTAAACTAGTTCAGAGCGGACATGTACAGAGTCAGTGCAGCGACAGGGATGTGGCATTTAATAAGTGCAAGATTATTCTGTAGCTTTACATATTCTCTTTCTTTCTTTTTCATTTCAAGGATACCAGACATTTTTTCCAAATTGGACTACTTTTGATAGACTTGGAGGACAGAAAATGAGATTTCCACATTCAAGCGGTTAAGATACCCACAGGACAATTTTCATTTAGGAAAAAGGAAAAGCTGCCAAGTACCAAAACACTATGCCAAAGGCTGGGATGATCAATTGAATCAAAAAGGAAATGTATAGGAAGCTTCATTAAAAGTGTGGTATATTAAAATTCCCTGTAAACCATAATGCTTTGTAACCTCATACTTGCGTTCTAAATATATTTGCATTCGATTTCAAAAAATTACAGCACTGAAGTATCAGAAAGCTTAAACATGTATGTTTAGCTAGTAGATAGCAAGCAGGTGATGTGATAGCCAAATATTTATGTAGCTAAAAAGACTGTATACACAACATACAATTCTCATTAGCACATCTTATTTTTTCCTTCTGTTTCTGAAAAATACCACAGCTAATGCATCAGTCAACAGTGGAGTCAGAGGAGTTCACTACAGCTTCCACTTATTAACTCACAACTGGGTTAGTGTATTTTTAAATTATTTTTCTGACAGGGTTGCTTGTGGCTTGAGAGAACCAGCATTCAGATAGTATTCATTTTGGGCTATGGTTAACCACAGCTAATAGGATCTACTTTGTTCAGTTTTGTGACTCCGTGCTCTCCAAGGCTCCCAAACCATCACTTCAGTAAATCCCAGTCTAAATTTAACTCATTATTAGACAAATATGTCTTCTGAGGAGTGCTTCCTTGAAGATGCACTCACAACCTAAATTCTATTTTTGTTGCAGAAGGAACTTGCACAAAACTGAAGTGAACTGTGGGTTCTCTGACAAATACACTGACACAAACAGATGAGCACCTGAACTACAGTTAACTAAGCAAGTAGATAACAACTGAGTAACCAGGTGAACCTACTTGGTTTCACAGTGAGTTCTGCTCTGTCTGAAGGATAAGCTGGAACTTCTGAGAAGCTGTAATACTTTCAAAGATGAACTTAAGTTGTCAAACTTGGGGACAGATCTAGATTTTAGATACTCTAAAATACCTTGACACCATGGTATTAGATATGACTCTGTTTCATTTTGAGATACATTAAATATAATACACTGTATGTGTCCAGAGGAACTTCTTGACTAGAAATGTGTATACTACTTCACATTTCTGTATTACATTCTCCACTTGGCTGATCAGACCTGTTCCTTATTTTCTTCTTCACCCTTCCATGCTCAAAGCAGCACAGTGGCAGGGAAATGAGCTGCTATGTAAACTGTGCTTTTCCCAGCACAAAGATAACAAAACCGTTCCTGCTACTGCTTTGCAAAATGTTCGTAAGGTGGGAGGGATGGAGACACGCTGTTCAGCATCTTGTAGAATGCTTGCAGGAAGGTTAGAAACTCTAATACAGAAAACAAATCAAAAAAAAGCAACCTCATTTAAATCCTTAAAAGGAGCATCAGGTTGTTATCTAGCTGTCCTTTATGTTCTTTGCTGAGCTTATAGCATCCTTTTCCCTAATTAGAACAGTGGGAAATCTTGTTAATTTTTGAGTAGATGCAATACTTACTTCTTTACCCCCTGTATAAATCATTTTAAGGTCAGAAAGCTTCTTTTAAAAATTCATTCTTTCAAGATGCAATTCTGGGGGCAAATTTTGAGCATAGAAAATGAATATCCCAGGAAAGGTTTCTGTTTCTTGCACACAACTCCTACCAAACACATTTCAGCAGGATTTGTTTTTACCAGCATTTTAGCAAACCAAAATACGAAGCTAAAGAGCAAGATAAAGATGAGGGGGAAAAAATGAAAGAGAAGGAAAAAAAATCATTAAAACCTAAAAACTGAAGAAGATAAAAGAACATTAAGAATAAAGAACAGAAGATCCAGACTTTTGCGGAAGCCTCATCTTAAAAATAAACATTCACAGTGTTAGCCACAGTCAGCCTGATTGACTTCACAACATCAGAGCAATGCTGGGCTATGCTTTCGTGACACCATGTGGTTAATCTGTAAAGGTGCATTCTGTTGATCTCTTGAACATGCTGCTTCACATTCAAAAGGCTGTTAAAAGGAAGAAGTACTCAAAGGTGATTATAAAGACTGTCCTTCTCAGCCCACCCTTGGTTGGGTTACAAGTTTTAAGATGGTCTTTTATAAGAATCATGTAAACTAAACTTTCTTCTTATTTCAGTCGAGCCCCTTCAACTTTCAAATGAATTTTCATTTATTAATATTAAAAAGAGTGTTCAGTTTAGAAGTTAGACCTAAGAGACACCATACCCACATTCTGTAGAGACTACTAAACAACTACACAATACATTTTAAATAGAACTCACAAACAGTAAAAGAGCCCCAACAGGAGTTAAACTAAGCCCGGCATGGAATAGACTTGACCCCCTTCCATACTGTTAATAGAGAAGCAAGTCAGAAGACAAACTCTAGCAGCCAAGAATAGGAAAACAAATGCACCAGCATGATTATCATTTTGTTGAGACCAATTGTTTCTCAGAGTTCATGATTATTGGGACCCAGATGTCTTCAGACTCTCAACAGTAAAAAATCTGCTCCTATTGAATAAATGTGATCAGTATTCAGGAAAAAAAAATCCCATTTTGCTTTCAAATGCCTATGTCTAATTAAGAATTTAAATGAAAAAATTATGTTTATTTCTGCTTCCTGCAAGGCAGTCATCACCACAATTCCTACACATTTTCAAGTCTTTAGGACATTCAACAAATGCTTCAGACTGGACTCTGCTCTCCATGTGTCCCTGCAGTCATTTAAGTCAAGTATGTCCAAATTCTCATTTGCTTGCCAATTTGTTTCATTCCTGACTTTTCTACTAATATAATACTGTCTGCAGTAACACAGAAAATATTTTCTTAGCAGGTAAGCATTGTAAAATGAATTTAAACTGCAATTTAATTTCATCCATTAGCTCCCTCCACAGCCAGGTGACCTCCTCCAAGAACCATCCTCATCCATCCACAGCTTTTTAACTACATGGTTCCTGAGAGCACAGCTTTTTCATTAAGCTGCAAATGAAGAAAAATAGATTAAGGGCCCTTGAATGGGTACTAGAAGTCAAATAAGAGACTGTGGAGGATCCTGGGAACTATATCAATCTGCTGCTATTGTACTATTTACACAAAGAAAATTAACTGCAGCATTTACACCAGGTAAAGCTGGTGTCTACCACAAGCTTCAGACAGAAATCATGACAATAGTATTTGCTCAGGTGATGATCGCAGGGATAGATTGTTGTCAGTAGTTTCTTGTGACAAAGAATCACAATTTTTGCCTAGCAAGCTAAACATGAAAGAAAACATCTCAGCCTTCATATTAACTCGGAGCTTTGCAAGACTCATCTTTGGTAACTGAAGTCAGTGTTGTGACAAATCTTTAACACATTTAATTTCTGAATAGCCTACTTTGAATACCATTTGCTTTAATTTTTGCTCCTGTTTTCAACTGTTATGTCCAGTCAACACTCAGACATTCTTCAGGAGGAGCCATTTTCAAAAGAGACTTTGCTACTAACAACAAGAAGTGCAATTGATTTCTATTTCAGTTTGAAGTATTTCATGGATATCAAGTATCAACACAGAATCACAAGCAGCAAAATAGCCTCCCCTGAATGACCTTGGGACATTTTGGGAGCCCACTCAGTAACAGTTTGTCTTGCAGGGGCACAGCATGCTATGCTGAGAGATCGCACCCAGCTGTGACTAGGCACAGATGTCAGGTTTTCTGTAGTCAGGGGCTGCAAGGGTGCCCTGCAGGGAGGAATCCATTAACTGATCTGTGCAGCCACAGCTGCTTTCAGCTGACTCTGAAACCAGTGTGCAACCCCGTACCACACCCCAGAACTTCAACCAGCCACCAGAACTTCAACCAACCACATGGTACCTCTGTTCAGATATGTTCAAGAAAGAGCTGCAGCTGCTGGGGGCAGAGAAACAGAGGAGTCACTTGGATGGGGACACCAATGAGGGCACAGATGGAGACGTGCTCTTCAGAGATGCTTCATGCCAGAAGAGGTGCACCTTTGAAGGGACAGCAGCCCAGGAAGGAACTTGCACCACAGAGGAAACGCCCTGAAGGGACTGTATCCCACAGGTAACACACACTAGGGTAGGGACACCCCTGAAGGGCTACAGCCCATGGATGATCTCCAGTCAGACAGGGACAATTACAAAGGGGCTGTGGCTGATGGAGAATATATGCCAGAGAAGGAACTACTCCAAAAGGACTGTGACCAGTGCACAAACTGCACTGGAGCAGAGGAGAACAAGTAAGATCGGCAGAAAGAAAAACATTGCATGTACAACTCCAACCACAGTTCCCCAGATTGTGGCTGTTTCACTTGTGACACCACCTCAGCTGGTCTTCAGTGGAATGCCATTGGTTCAAGGTGCTCTTACCAGGTTCAGTGAAGGAAGAGCCTCAAGGAGCTTGGAGCTGAGACATATTGATATGAGGGGTACATGAGAGGTGGATCCCTCACTGGCTGCTCCTGCACACCAAGAGATAATGGATTTGTCTCATTCCTGGCATTAGAGTTTCACAAATTCTTGTTTCCTTTAAGTGCTACTGTATACATTAATCCTCTGAAAAAGGATCTGAAAGACTGATAAGTGTATGTCTCAGTTCAGATGGCCAGGGCAAGCCACAACTCAGAGACAGAGTTTGCTTTTTTGTTACTCCCCTCCACCCCCTCCGGGAAAATAGAAAGGGAATAAGGAATAAAGGCTTAATGGTTGGAAGTTAAAACTGTAACACATTTAATGAAACAGGGAGGGGGAGTAACAGGTAGGAGAAAGAAGAAAATATATACAAATATATACAACCCAACTCCGATGACTGCCAATACAAGCTCCCAAAAGTCCTCCATTGCAAAAGCCAATGGGAAAAAAGGAGTTCAAAGCACTCCCCAGCACCCGATGCAGTCGGATCCTGAAGANAGCCTGCTGTCCTCCTGGCTTTATAGAGTTTGGCAGGAAATGGGAGGGAATACCGACACCCCGGACCCCTTTTCAAAAAGGGTCCTAAACGCCACTCCCCCTCTTTGGGTCCTTGCAGCAAAGCCATAAGATTTGCCTGTCCCTTGAAACCATAACAGTGTAAGTTATATAAAACGTGTGCTGTGTGGTTTCTTGGGTGAATAAGGAGCTCCCGGACAACCTCGAACACAAAAAGG
>VZRW01002629.1:551-15307 GCA_013398125.1 Aegotheles bennettii
CAACCTGCCAGGCCTCTTCCTACTTGTATTTTAACCAGTGGTCCCTCATACCACAAAGGTTTTAACCATCTGGCCCATTTGTTTGCAGCACATACGTCACAATCATGGACAACTTGTGCAATGGAGTCCAAAGTTAAATCCACACGTCAGTCATGGGCACATCAGTATGTTGCATCTCTCCCTTAATGACCAGAAATGTCATGGGCCCATTGAACCAAAACCAGTTCCCCTCTGCTCCCAGTCTAAATCTGTTCGGAACACTTTAGCCACCTGGTCCACTTGATGGTTTTGTTGGTGTTCTTCAGTGTCCCGGCTCTTAGGTACATGGACATCCACGTGCCACACCTTTGCTGTTAGTGTCTCTATCCCGGCAGTGATATTTTACCACAGTGTGGCAGCCCAGATAAGCTTCCATCTGCACTGCCAGTTGTCCCGCTTCCACCCTTTCAGCCACTCCCACAAGGCATTTGCTACCATCCATGAGTCGCTGTAGAGGTTTACTGGCCACTTTTCCCATTCAGCAATGTCCAGGGCCAGCTGGATGGCCTTTACCTCTGCAAATTGGCTCAATCCACCACCTCTGTCCCTCACTTCTGTGACTCATTGGAGTGGGGCTCCATATGGCAGCTTTTCACATCCTTTGATTTCCTACAAGAGGGCGGGATCCACCAGTGAAACGAACAAAGTCTTTGTCACAACCTGAGAGCTCGTTATATGGGGGAGCTTCCTCAGCGTGGATCACAACCTTGTCTGGTGGCATTCTGAAATCTTGACCCTCTGGCCAGTTTGTGATCACTTCCACGATGCCTTGGCGATCCTGGTTCCCTATTTGAGCTCGCTGTGTTATGAGGGCTGTCCACTTACTCCAGGTAGCATCAGTGACATGGTGTGTAGGTTCCTTAAACATCCAGCCCAGGACTGGCAGTCAGGATACCAGGAGTATCTGGGCCTCACCACCAGTTACCTCTGAAGCAGCTTGAACTCTTTCATAGGCAGCCAATGTTTCTTTCTCAATTGGAGTGTAATTGGCCTCTGAGTCTCTATACTGACGACTCCAGAATCTCAGGGGATGACCTCGGGTCTCCTCTAGTGCCTTTTGCCAGAGACTGCAGGTAGGGCCATTGTCACTAGCTGTGGTGTAAAGTACATTCTTAACTCCTAGGTCCCAGTGCCACTGCATGAACTATCTCTCGTTTTATCTGCTCTAAGGCCTGTTGCTGTTCAGTGTCCCATGCAAAACCGTTTTTCTTTTGGGTCTTTGTTTTTACCTCCAGGTCTGTTTTTTAGAGAGGTTTCACAGTTTGACTGTACCCAGGAATGTACATTCTCCAAAAACCCACCATGCTGAAGAATTGTGTCTCTTTCTTATTGGTGGGTGGAGACATAGTTGCTATCTTACTAACCACATCCATAGGCAGCACCCATCTTGCCACTTAATACCCAGAAACTGGATCTCTTGGGCAGGTCCCTTGACCTTGCTTCTCTTCATAGCAGAACTGGCTTCCAACAGAATGTGGATTACTTTCCTACCTTATTGAAAAACTTAATCTGTGGTATTGCCCCATACAATGATGTCATCTAAGCAATGCAGATGGTCTGGAGCTCCACCCTTCTCCAGTGCAGTTTGGATCAGCCCATGCAGATAGTTGAGCTGAAAGGCTGTGCAAAGTAGACAGCTGCTTGATACACTCAGTCTTCACAGCTGCCTCACCAAAAGCCCACTTATACCCTTTTGGGTACTTGAAGTACCCTTTCCGCAGAAAGTCTATGCCAAGGGTGCGCAGAGCATCTGGGCCACTCACTGTCGGGTGTGTCTCTTGAGTCATTCCCAGTTAGGCTCAATTCAGCCTCCAGTGCAGTCAGTTTTTGAGACCTGCCTGTGACTCTAAAGATGGCAATGGAGTCTACACCTCCGTGGTTCGATGGGAGCAAGGTCCACAGTGCACCCGTGTCCACCAGGGCTCTGTATGTATCTCTGTGGTTCTGTTATTCCAGGCCATCAAATCCACACTGTCCAGTAAACTCGGTTATCCCTCTCCTCCACTTGAAAGGACACAGGGCCCCTTTAATTTTGAGCAAAGTTCTTACAATTAACAGTGGGGTTTGTGTGGCATAGAGGACTCAAATAATTATTTCTTCTACTCACATTTGGTTTGAAGACCCATCTGGTTGGGCCAGTGGGTACCTCTTGGGAGACTGGAGCAGCAATCCTCCTGGAAAACTTCTCTTTAGAGGTATTACCTTGTAGCTGCTGTGTTCTAGCATACAGAGCAAATGTGGGTTTGTTGTGCCATTCATTCATGTCCTCACCATGATCATGCAGGGTTAAACACAAAGAACTTAATGTTGAGTTCTGTCTACCTCAAGCTGGTCTATTAAGAGGACATCTGTTCCTGATGGCTGAAACATGGATCCCTTCAGGAGAAGAATGGGTGTCATTCTCCCTCTCCATCCTGGACAGCTTATTGTGCAGCCTCTCACAAGCAGTTCTGCACTCCTCAGCCATCTTTTCATGGCTGAGATGTGGGCCTGTAAAGGGCTAGAGACACTGCCTTCATATTGGCTGAGTTGGTTAGCAAATTCATTGACAGTTGGTGATTTCTCATCATCTCCCCCAAAGATTCTTCCTCCTAAAATGTGGGAGTACACAAGAAGGACACTCTCGGTTAACTTACTCAACAGAAGCCTCCTTCATGGCAGCCCATCAGAATCTGCATATGTTTCCCTGTCACCATAGATGAGCTGCTGGACTGTCAACTCTCTCAGATACTTAATGCCTCTCTCCATGGTCTTCCATATTATAGGGCGACATTCAATAACCTCCTTAAAGGGGTACCAGCTTTTTACAGCTATTAAAAGGCATTTCCAGAGACTGTGAGTGCTGGTTTTTCTCCCAATGACTTTGTCAGTGCTTCTGTCTCTGGCTAATGACCCCAACTGCCAAGCATCTCTGCCCTCCAGATCTATTAAATCAGCTTCACTGTCAGACGACTGCAGTGTTCAGACAGTTAGTGACTGACCCTCATTATGAATGTAATCCTTTCTTAAATGTTGTAACTCTTTCAGAGACATAGATTGAAAAAATTCCTCGGAGTCTGAATTACTATCTTGTGTTGTTCCTGCCTTGGGCTGACTCTTACCAGGGTTCACCTCTTGCTCTGTTTCTGAGTCACCCTCTCATACTGGTCAGTCAGACTTCTTTAAATGCTTCCTGTGGGTTGTTACTGGAGTGACAAGGGCTGGCTCGGAGTGAATGGTTGGGGGGGAGGGGAGGGTTTCTACTCATTGTGCAGATTTGTAACATTCAGCCACCCCTGGAACATATTCAGGCAAAGCAATAGTAAAGTAGAATACTATCAGCCATTCCAGGGGCCTCCAAACTCTGGTGGGATGAACTTGCCAGAGAAAGGAGCAGGTGAATTTTTCATAGTAACAATTCATAAAATAACACCCAAATTGCTCAAACAAATCCTTAACACAGCTCATCCCAGAAGGTAACATAGATGAGAGGTACTACCCTATCATAACAAGAAACATTGCAGAACACCCAAAAAGGACAACATATAAGACTGTGTCATGTCACCGTCGCTCTAGGTCCTCACATTTATACCATAAAATTTCACCCATTTCCCCTTAAACCATAACAAGTGGGAACTCTTTTTAAATTTTCCGTGAACCCTTTGACAGGGATTAATTTTCTCTAGTGCCACATATGTGGGCATTTAATTTGGATTTTTTTGACCAGTTATTCTTTTATTGTTTTTTACATTTCTCCATTCCATACAGTTTGATTCATATGGATATTACTGAAGACATCTTTATCAGACTGTAAAAATAAAATGTTGGTTAATATAATGACTTAAAAATTAATACTATATAGCAATATTATGTATAGGATCTTCTTTGGTTTTGGTTTTTTCCCCCAAGATATCAACCAATATAATAGACCACTGTAGATGCGTTAGTTTCCTGAATGAGCTACATCTGTGGTAAAAGAGTATTTACAGTTTATAAGAATTATGAGCTTTCTCAAGCTGTATTGGCTAGGTTTTATGCTGTCAGCAAGTGGAGTATTGTGTTCAGTTCTTTGTCTTTTGAATACTGTTCAGGAACTCACAGTATAATTGATACACACAGAAAGATTTAGAATTTTGTATTCTTTAGTTTCCCACAATTATGTGGAATAGAAGAATGAGACTGGGAAAGATATTTTCCTCTGAGAATGATACAGATGATTGCCTGTATGTTTACACCTCCTAAACATTTTTTTACAGTATATTTTCATACATAGCTCATTACATAGCCAAGATGTTGTTATAGAATAATATTTCAGGACAGAAATGACCCTTACAGTTGTTTTGTTAATACTGTTTTAACACAAACCAGATTTATGTATGCTATTTTGCTCATGAAATTATAAAAGGTATTTTGGGACAAGAGACAGTACACAATCATTCCTTGCCCACCAAGGGCATTGATGTTTACCACATAAAGACCTTTTAATTCTGCTAACAAACCATAAACCCTTATATTGCCATACAGTTGTTCTCAGTAGATGATCTGCTTAAGGGAATAGATGAATAGTGTATGTGTGTAGAGAACAAATGATGGCTCCTTTTCTTAAGGACTTAAGCTTCATAACAGAAGCCATTCTCTTGCTCCTTTGTCAGGAAGCGTGTAAAGGTTTGTCAGGGTGCGAAAAGAGAAAAAACAATTAACAGAATCCTTTGACCATGCTAATAAAAATTTCTTGGATACTTGAATGCATTGCATATATGTGTACAAGTGTGTGAGTGGATTTGTGTGTATATATACAAAGTAGTTTATTCCCTTAATAATATCATAGTATCTGAATTGCATAGGAATATCCATGTAAAGAAGTTCAGTGTCTTTTCTGTACATCAGAGTGATATACTGTCTTCAGAATGCTCTCTTCAAGGGCAATACAAACATAAAAAATTCAAAGGCAAGTTTAGCTGAGTACTGTGCTGTAAAATACGGAGAATGGAGGTTTTGGTATTAGGGTTGATGTGTTCTTCCTTTAGTTATCTTTATGTTACATGTATGTCCCATTGCAAAGAGAGTTGATGTGAAACCTTGGCAGGATTCAAGTACCTAGAATAGAATATAGATACACTAAAAGTATATTTGTACAGTCCTGGAGAACTGTAAAATAGTACAAAATAGAAAGGACTTAGTAGTTACACATAGAACCCACAATATTAAATCTAAACCTATGTGCTGTCACGCAGAGACTTCTGTCCATACACTTGCCCAATTTCTTTAAATATTTTTCTCACATTGAGCTGAGTGTGAATGATGAGGCACTTTGATATTAACAAAGAGGAAACAAAATAATAAATTTCGTATGTGTTATACGAAAACAGAAATAGAGGCTCATTTTCTAGAGAAGGAGAGAATAAATAAGCATCATTTGTCAAGTCAGACCACACTGTGACTCATCACTCAGTAATTCATCATGGCTTTTGCCTCTCCTCCTTTGAATGTTCCCACAAAGTGGAGAGCACTGAATATTACATTAGAGACTACTTCAAGTTCTAAGTTTCATATGTGTTTATTTTAAAATTTTAACCAGGGCAGTCCACTGTATAACAGCTAAGGAGTTAGGTGGTTCAAAACTGAATTAAATGGAGCTAACAGAACTACATTAAAGAATTATGGGAAGGAATGATAGAATGCACTGAATTAAGATATTGTGTAATTAATGCTTTATAGAGAGATTTTTTTCAGAGATAAGCATAGTGGGCTAATAGATAGGTTTTAGGTCCATGATGACAGCTTTAGTATTCTAGTAGTTAGGTGGAGTAGAAACATTATAATCGTTCTGCAGCAGAAACCACTTGGCTTATAGGTGGAGGCATTGCACTGTGCTTTCCAACACTGAATTTTCAGTGTTACTCTCTTAATATTGAAAATGAAGTGTCACAAAAAATAATTTGTTCTCTTCTACCTTTTCTGCTGAGCTTATTGATGAAGATGAATATGGATTTTTAATTTATAAGAGTTACAATTACCTCTGTTTTACTGCACCAGACTTAGGTTATTAAGTCTGTGTTTTTCCCCCATGATAGAAATGAGGCAGCTCAATCAAACATGAGAAAATGAAAACTTAAAAATGAGATACAGGCAACTCAATCAAAGGTATTGTGAACAGTTAATTTCAGGTCACAGTCTTGAACATCACATTTAAAAACTGTTTTTCAATGTTTTTAAATTACATTTGATTAACAAAACTTTTAGAAAATACATTTGAATTTTTTAAATTGCATTCATTTAACATCACTTTTAAAAACTCTGGTTTGGGTTTTTAGTTGCATTTGTTTAACATTCCTTTTAGAAATTATCTCTTGTTTGATTGAGTCACTTTTATGTTATCTTTAATTTTTCATGTTACAAATTGTGTGACTCATACACTTGAATTCCCCTATATATCCACAGTTTCCTTGCAAAAATCAGAGCCTGATGAGCAGAACCACCTGTGCCCCAAGTTGCTGTTCACAAGTGCTGAAGGAGTGCCACCTGCTGATCAGTGGCCAGTTGTCCTGGTGGTCAGTTGGCAATGTAGAAGTGTCCAGCAGCCAGCTGGCAGTATTGAGTTGATGAAGGCCAATTGTCCCTTTCCCAAATGCCGTAACTTTAGGTTAAGTACTTAATTCGGTGCTTTTCTGAAAAAAGATGGACCTGAACATTTTGCTTTCCTTATTTCACCCCAAAACTAACCAGTAGATCAATGTAAGACCGTCTTTTTGCAATTCCACAACGTCTGTTCCTCCAGGTTCTACTTCCTTAAGTGTTTGGCCTATGTTTCTTCATTTAATATCTGTATTTCTTAATTACATCTTTGTAATGTCAGCCTACTTCCTAACTTATGTCTTATCTTTTCCAAGCCTACTTTGTCCTTTGTCTTCACGTACAGTAAATGAAGCTGTCTTGCCCTGTTTTTCAGTTTAAGCATCCCTCAGCTGAATGCAGGCAGTCATATAAAACAAATCTGCCAAGAACAATCTTCTTTTTTCTGAGTGTCTTCCAAATGCTGAGCTTGCAAAACCCCCACATCTTGTGTTTTCATAAACTTGTCAATTTTTCTTACCTCCTATCAGAGAGCGGGAAGAATCTCTTATCATCAAGGACTTTGTGCAAGTGTTGCAGAGCTAATTTTAGGCTTACATTCTTTATCTTTCATACTGCAGCATAAAATGTAATTATTACAGTTTGACTTTAATATTACAGGACACATTTGTAGTCTTGCAATAATTTTTAACTATTTTTAGAGTGATCAAACTTGTGAAATCTCCTAAGAAAAAATAATTGAAAGCCATGATGCCATCTGTAATCAGAGTATTATTCTTTCCCATATTATTAGAAAATTTCATAAAATGGAATTATCTGCTTTAGTATTACTTACTTTGTATGAACAAACAATACTGTATTTCTCTGCCACTTATGAATTCAATATAAAAAAATTTCATCAGTGTTAAATGTGGAATTTTAAACTCTGTGTTCAATAAGACACCATCAGACCTGTGTTACCACTGTTGCACTCCTGATAGCAAGCATCAGGAAAAGGAAATTTTATGTTTTATGTTCCAAGCAGAAGAAGAACTACTAAAGCTCCTTGTTCTCTTCCCACAGCCTATGTGTTTCTCTTGAAGACCTGTGCCTGTATGAGCAGTGTTCGGCAACTTATCAGTAGTACACTTTCAGACTCAGTGAATTCAGTCAAAATCACAGCAGATACAAGCCTCCTAGTCTGTACAGACAAAATTCTTTACAGTTGTATCCTGGCTGCTTGTTAGTACTGCAGATTGGATCCCTTTCTAAATTTCTATCTGCCACAAAGTGAGCGTATATATAAAAATAGGTCTAAAGTGTTTCTATGTTATTTAAGCATATGTTAAGAATTGTAGTGTTTTTATCAAGCTTTATGTCTTATTATGGGCTATAAAATTATTGTCTTTCCAAATTTGCTTCAATTTAGTGATGTGTGTATAGTTGTCTTTCAATAACAATGAAATTAAGTTATGACAACTGATGATTTATATTTATTTTTCATTGATTTTCATACTGAACTTAGAATAATTTTAAAATCAAAGACCTTAACTTATTTGGAACTTAATGCAGTGGAATGACTCAGTAACAAGTGAAACATACCTTAAAAGCAAGCAAATTTTAAAGGTTGCAGTGCCACCAAATATTTAAAGAGAACAATAAATCAATAAGCAATTGTACAGTTTCTTATACATGCGTAGACAAAACTTAATAAATGTGTAATTGACTCATGAAGTGCAATCTCTTGTGTTAGATTTGTCGTTCAGTATTTGCTACAGTAGGAACAATCAGAAAATCAGTTAACTGGCCTTCTCATTTGGCATTAGTTTATTGGAATTATTATATTTGCTATTCAGTGCAGATTCTTCAGGAAAAAACAGAATGTGGGTAAGAGAGAGACTTTGATTGAAACAATATTAGCCAGTAGGCATGGGTGAGGAAAGTAAGAAATTCTACAATAACAGTACAATTCAGATATTTATGTAACACACTGGCACAAATTTTGGGTCATCTGGTTTCATGTCCTTTGAATAAAGTCTCTTTTTTTTTTTTTTTTGAGTCTTCATATAATCAAAATGCACAGCTTTTTAAAATGAGCTTAATATATCTTGGCTAAAGCTATTTTTTGGAAAATACATAGTGTATTAAAAAAAAAATTGTAATCCAGCCTGAAACATAGCTTATGTTTTTGCAGCTTTCAAATATCTGCAGGTAATTTTTTTTTCCTTTCTAGAATAGGTTTTTCTCTTAAAAATAAATTGAAAATAGAGATAGGAACAATGTTAATGTTAAAGAGTAAATCTAACATATTAACATAGCTTTAAATAAGCCTTTAAATACTTTTTAGTCAAATCTGTGAACAAATACAGACTGGGGGCTTTTTTTTTGTGTTCAAAGAATATATGTACTTTAATACTTTAGATAATTACAGCATTCTGAGAAAGACATATTGAATAATAAGGTGATTTTGTTCTAACTTAGTACTATAATTTGTTGTGGAAGGCATTATAATACTATTACATTAGCTTAAATTCTCACTTCGTATTTTCATTGATGTTAATTGCTTCAGACAAGTAATTTAAATTATTCTAAAAATCATAAGATTAAATCAATAATGAAGGGCATCACAACTTCTGTTTTCACTTTAGACAGTTGAAAACTAAGCTATTCTTTAATTAGATTTCAGTCCCTTAACCCTTTTTGACTTGTTTCTGTCTGTATTCTGAAAATCACTGTCTGCAGATAGTTGTTTTTATGTATAAATTCACTGGTTCATTCTAGTGCAAAACAGGTCATTCTGGAACAGTGAGAAATGTTACTGGTTATGAAGTAGTTCTTTCTGCTCAAATGGGCCTGTTGAAAATTATTAGAGCTTAGATTAGCACTTGTTTGAGGTCGCTTTGTTGTCAAAGCTAGAATCCTAGTGCTAGTATGAGTTGTCACCTGACTGTATATGCACTATGAGAAAATACACTGTTGTAACCGAACTATTTTACTAGAATCATTTTAGAAGGATTAAAATGTCATCCAAAATGTTGAGGTTTTCGTTTTGAATTTCAAAGAAAAATACATGCCAATCTGTGACATTTTCAGTTTCTGTTTTCTCCAGATTTTGGCCCTCTACTTTGCAGCACCTTTTGCAGAATTGAGCCCATGTCTTCTGTATAATTAAACTTCTTTTTTCAGTCCTGGTTCTGCCTTTCTTGATGTTAGAAGTCATTGTGCCTCATTTTGAAATGCATGACAATTACATTTGTGCATTTTATTTTATGAATATAAGCTTCTTCATGCCTCTTCTACCTGTGTTATTTGTGTATATGAATTGGAGAGTGGGAGGAGAGGATAGTAGACTGTATGAGTGGGTCTCTTAATTTCAGTTGTGCTGTGCTCAGCATGAGCACCTTAACTCAGCATTTCTCATGAAGCTAGAAACCTAAAATACTATGTGATATGCTATTTGTCCACCAACAAGCTGTCCTGTAAGGAAAAGCCTGTAGCCTCTCATTAACATAGAATACTGAAAGCAGACTATGAGGCAAGAAATAATTTGAGAAATATAAAATATTTTTAACTTTATTTTCAGATTCAGAACTTAATCTTAGAGGAGAAGGTGTTTGGCTATGTATCAAATAATAATGTACAAATTGTGCCAGTTGTATAAACATTTATTTTGCCAGAAAATTAATTAAATGCTGCTTATTCCTCATAGGACATGGAAATGCATATAGGAAACAGCAGCCACATTACACACATTCAAATTCAGTGTTTGATTCTCTTTTCTATTTTCAGTAACATGTAAAAAGATTAGTTTATACCTGTTTGATGGTTCATTTGGGCTATGTTTCACTTTGAAATTCTGAATACTAAGAAACTAACATGTTGCTTACTTGTAAATATTAGATTTGGAGATTTTTGTAGCATCTTCAGATATGATACAGAAGAATAATCTGACTGCCTTTTTCCCAAGGAGTTTCCTGAAAGTGTACCAAAAATTAAGTATAATCACAATGAAGAGCAAGTAAATAGATAATTTTGATGTCTCTTTTCAGTGTATTTACTGCTTTTTTTTTCCATAATTGAATCAAATATATTTGTGAAGTATGGAAATGGAAGCATTATTTAGCATCTGGAGAGCAAATATTTAAAAGCCAAGAAGCCCTTAATATCATATATGAATTTCTGTGTTAATTGATTTGCTCGTGCTTGTCCTCTAAATGAATTAATTTTGTTTGTGAAATTAGTATTGTCCAAGTTCTGTACAACTTAGTCATATACCTGCTTCTTTTAAGTAGTGCATGAGTGAAGCATATATTTTGTCTTTTGTAGTATAACATCTAAAGCTGCATATAATGCAAATTTAAATATATAAATTAAAATGTAAGTTATGATATCTAATGAAACTTTTCCCTTCTGAAATTTGAAATGGACAGTTGGATTAATTCTAGAGTTCTTTCATCTTTGTTTTATTTTCATGGGTTTTTTTAAGGAAATGAAGGAGTTTAAGAATCTCCTTGAGATGCTGTCATCAGCAGATCTACTACATAAAATACTCTGGTCTGAAAATTTATGCGTGAAGTCCTCTTTCCCAACTATTTCTGATTTAGTACCTTTAAGGTCTATGTGAATCTGAGGCTTTTCCAGAAGTGGGGTGCAAAAGAGCTGTGGCTTTGAATTGAGCTGAAATACGAGGGTTTCAAGTTGACAGAATTAGATATATCAGACTTTTAAAAACTACTCTGCTTCCTTGGAGTGCTTTAATTTTATTCTCATTTTTCAAGTCTTACTGACGCACATCAACACAATCAACACTGAATGTTCTAATAATTTGTTAAATTGAATTTGCCAAGGACAGCTTCAAGCTCCACTTGAATTATATTTGTTTGATGTTGTAATTTTTAGATATAAACTAAAATGGAGACTTTCCATGGAAAACTGAATGCTTGGACATTCTAAATAATTGATTGAGTTAGACTGTAATTTGGAGCTGAGCTCTAAGCAGACACAATTAATTTCTAATCTAGTGGTGGCAATTTTTAGCTCCATTTCTGGTTTCTATACAATAAATGTAGTATCAGACCTTAAAGGTTAGTCAGATTGATGTGCAGGGTTTATTATCCTATTTCTCCAGCTAATAATAGAGGGATGATCTGTTGCAAACTGTGGGACCAGGCTGAGAAGTTACCAGTGTGGGTGTTGTGTATATTTCTTTCATATACTAGGAATATATTTTTCAAAGAAAAAGGAAGGAAACTATCAGTCTTCTCTAGATCACACAAAACTATATACTGTACTCTCTATATATTATAGTATATGTAACATATTTCTTTTAATTTTGTCCTTGTAGTATAAGGGGTTTTATTTTCCAAAGCCTATTGTATACTGCAGAGCAGATTAAAATTTATTTTTTATAAAAATTTTGTTTCCTAATTCAGTAATTAAGTATTTCCCACTTATGCTGCCTTAAACTAAAGTTCAAAAGAAAAGTAACATGATGTAGTTCATAAGCCATTTCATAAATTGGAAAATTTAACTAGGAATAGTACCACATTAGCACATTATGCCAGTGGTTGAGCTCTGCATACCAAACACTGCTCATGTTCTCCTTGAGCTCCTTTGATTAGACCTAACATTCGGCTTGCAGTGAATGAGCTCTTTCTGAAGCTTGGCAAAATTGGAGAATGTTGGTATGTGTTGTAAGGAATGGTGGAACATGGAAAGGCTCAAGTATGTTGACAAAACCAGTCTCTGTGATGAGCTAAACGTAAGTATTATTCACTGAGAAGTCTCTGAGTCTTTTGGAAATTAAGTCTTGGCCCATGAACATTAGGTCTGTGTCCACATATTGAATTTATTAGTCTTTAGACTGTGGTATCTCATTCATAATTAAATATTTAAAGCAAAGTTCTGAAGATGTTCTGGAATGCATCATTCTTTAGCTATGCCCTGAAACAAGTTGTTGATGTAAGGATGACATAGTCTTCTCCCTTTATTTGGTAGCATTCAGCTCAATGCAGTTCAGTTCAATTCAATTAAATTTAATTCAATTTAATTCAATTCTGTTAAATTCTCATTAAAAGCTTTAAGAACAAACTTAGTATACTATCTACATTTCCTATTACAAACTAGCACAGAAATTAATGGCTGTTGGTATTACAGTACTTATAAATCCTGAAGTAAAAATGAAATTTGCAATTCAAACTGTAATGTACAGCACATTTATATCCTGAATAGACCTGAATTTACAATCACACTTTCAAACACTCTTCTGAATAAATTTGAAGAACCTGTCCTCTAACAGAAGTCTGCTGTATGAGTGCAGAAGAATACAGAATCACAGAATCACAGAATTCTAGGGTTGGAAGGGACCTCGAAGGATCACCTAGTCCAACCCCCCTGCCAGAGCAGGTTCACCTACAGTACATCACACAGGAACTCATCCAGGCAGGTTTTTAATGTCTCCAGCAAAGGAGACTCCACAGCCTCTCTGGGCAGCCTGTTCCAGTGCTCCGTCACTCACACAGTGAAAAAGTTTTTCCTTATATTCACATGGAACCTCCTATGCTCCAGTTTGCAACCATTGCCCCTTGTCCTATCATTGGTCGTCAATGTAAAAAGCTTGGCTCCATCGTCCTGACCCTCACCCTTTACATATTTGTAAACATGGATGCGGTCACCCCTCAGTCTCCTCTTCTCCAAGCTAAAGAGACCCAGCTCCCTCAGCCTTTCCTCATAAGGGAGATGTTCCACTCCCTTCATCATCTTAGTGGCTCTGCGCTGGACTCTCTCAAGCAGTTCCATGTCCTTCTTGAACTGTGGGGCCCAGAACTGGACACAATACTCCAGATGTGGCCTCACTAGGGCAGAATAGAGGGGGAGGAGAACCTCTCTCGACCTACTAACCACCCCCCTTTAGATAGGCAAGTTACTTACGATAGACAAGTTACTGTCTAAGGTAAAATGAAAACTGATCTGGCTATTTTTCTAAAATTCTCCTTCTTGTACATTTTCAGCACTGTTCCTGTTGTCCTCTGAACTTGGTAATTTAGCAGTTTAAGAGATAATTGAGAAAAACAGTCAAATTACTTAATACAGGCCTTTTTCCGTGCATTGCAAATAATGACTTACTATTTTTTTAGTGGTTTTGGTTTGTGGAAGGTGTCAGTCTTCACTAGATCATGCAAAATTCCCTAGATCATAGAAAAAATATTAAAATTATTTAAAGAAACATAAATCATTACTATACATCACTTTTGAACTCTGTTTCAAACTCAAGTTTGAAATAATCACCTATGAGTCGAGAATTTTTATGAAGGTATATTATTGAATAGTTCCAGATTGGCAGTACAATACCTTAAATTCCTTACAAAACCATTATCTTTCTTCTAATTTACACTGCATTTCTGGTAAAATGGGCTGCCTATATGACTGTAACACAGAACTTGGGAGTTAATAGGTAATGCTAGTATACTGAATCATTTGTGCATTCCACTTTATCTAATAATGCTTTGTTACTGAGCACAAATGGAAATTTAAGCGCTAATTTTAGGAGCACAGTATGTCTTCTCATATGTTGCCTAGTGATTCTGATTTCATGTTTATTTAGATTACAGCAAACAATTTAACTGGGTTAGCTCATAGAGCATTTCAATTACATCTAAAATAAAATAAACTTTAAGAGGGTGCATTTGCTTTTTCCATGATACCTGCTTTTCTACAATGTGGTGTCTATATACCCAGAGATGTTTACAATAGAGACATTCTCAGAATTCACAATTTCAGAGCTTGTTGAACATTATTACAGTCAAATATATTTGTCCTTTTGGGCTACAGATCTCTCTGTATAGTCTCTTATTAATCAAAATGCAGCAAGAATGCTGTTTTGGAAGATATTTTGTCAGTACAGCATATATGAAAAGTGAGAATAATCCTGCAAGGAGTTAAAAGTTGATAGACTTACCCTTTTTTTTTGAGTGGGGAGATAGGGGAGGAATGTGAAGAGACTGTAACACTCCATGTAGCAAGAGTATTTATAATTTAAGAGTAAGTAGTGCAAATTCTGTTTGTTCCTTTTAGATAAGTTGCAAGATAAGTTTCTATCTGCATCTTTCATATTTTTTTCTTACCATGTGTGCTGGTTTAGCAAACGGCCAGGGCAAGCCACAAACCAGACGGAGTTTTGTTTCTAT
>VZRW01002631.1:0-49354 GCA_013398125.1 Aegotheles bennettii
CTGTGATTCTGTGATTCACAATTTGGAGGTTTTTTATACACATCTCAGAAAGCACTGCTGGATGGCACCCCCTTTGGGAACAGCATATGTTGGGGTAGGTCAATGGCATGTAATGAACCAGCTACTTGATAGCCTTGTGGGTTATACATGCAGCCATATATTAGAGGTCATTGCAAGGGGCAGGAACCAGAGACAACATCATCTTCTTCCAGTCGGACACTGGAAGGGACATGGAGTAACACCGAAAGTCATCCGGGTATGCTTCCAGTCACGTGACCAGTACCCTACCAGGAAGAGCAAGGACCAATGAGGAGTGCTGATACATGGACCAATAGCAGTGTGTCTAACACCATGCCTGCCCCACTTATGGGGGATGCGAACCAATCACTCTGTACGTTCCCAGCGCCTGGTACGAATGTATAAAAGAGATGGAAACTAAATAAAGTGCGTCTTTGCTGGCTTCATATTGGAGTAGTGAAGTCCTGACTTTCCCCTGCAAGCATACTTGACTAAAAGGATCTCTGAACTGACCCAGCGTGGCAGCTTCTAGTGTTCATGTCTTCACACATATATATGTGTCTTGCCTTTATTGCTTTCATAAAGTCATGTTGACTGGGAACCTTTCTAGGATATCCTTTTGCATCATCACACAGGGTTTTCAAAAGGAAAGTTGAAACAGGACCTCCTACCACACTCCTAGAGGATAACAGGAAGGTTTATGTAATTTTGTAGCAGTTTTACCAGTTACCAAGAAAAAAGGAAAAAAAAAATTAGGAAAAATTTGGTCTTCAAAAGCTAAGACACAAATAAATATGAAAAATAGACTCAACAGGTTTTAAGCTTAACTTTTCATGAACTCTTTCAATAGGTTTTAGGCACAGGATGAAAGTTTTTGATTCTGCTGCATCTATTACAATATTTTAATAAATTGCAACCTTGTGTATCATTGAGACAAAATGTGCATGTTAAATCCCTGAAAGGGCACAGCCTATAGCACACATGCAAATCTATAAACTTTCATATTATTTATTTCCAGACTCAGTTAAAAAGTATATGGAAAATATTTTCTACTTTTTCCATCTCAGTTTCTTCACGTGGTCTTTACGTAGATTTCTGTGAGCAATTTAATGCAGTTAGAAAAGCTGGAAATTAAATATTGCATGCATTGCCAAATATACAGAGCAGTCGTGACTAGATTTATCAACTTTCATTATTATTGAACAGAAATTCAGAGCTCTACTGCTGAATATACACTTTTGCTATATCTTCTCATCAGTTTATTGAGAAAACCAAGCAAGTGAATAAGAGAACTTTAAAGAAAGTCACTTTTTTATAAACAAAACCACTTTTTTTTCTAAACAAAGGATAAATAGATATATTTAAAAGCACTATTATGATCTGGGAGATACATGTTTGTTCTCAACATTCCACTAACAAAAGAGGTTTCTGCTGTAATTCTCTGCATTTTTCTTCTTCTGGGCAATGACATTGAGGTATTCTTGGAGGTTGTAGACTTTTTAGAAATAAAATTAAGAATCCTTTTCTGTATCAGAAAGAAGGCTTCCATCACAGGATAAGAAAACATAACAGAAGTTGTCAGTCAATATGCAAGAACTGACTTTGGGATCTCTAGGCCTACAGTCATGCAGGACTACAGCTGGATCTGAAACACCATGGCCCTACAGTTTCTGAGGCAGTAGCAAACCATAGATTTGACGGATTAGGAGTAAGGAGGACGAGAAACATAATCAACCATGTAGACCAAAACTGGGAGTTAAGGGCATTGTAATTCACAGGTTTATAGTGCTTTAAAATCAAAACAAATAGTGCTGGGAAAACAGTGCTAAGGACTGACGTCTAGGAGTCACAGAATTTCCACTAATTTCTGCTGAACCTGCAGGGGAAATGTACTGTACTGAGGCACTTGGGCTACAGGATCTGGTTGTTGCAGTACCTCAGCAAGCAGTATTTAACCTTTTAAACTTTGGCTAGTAGGAGTCAGCGAGCACTCCACAGGGACTCACTTCCAGAAAATTATTGAGACTGACTGGATGTGCAGAGAGCTTGGAACCACAAGTAGTCTGCCTCTAACTAGCAGGGGAAATAAAGTGATGTCTTTTGCTTTAAATGGCCATTTCTTTCTGTAACAAGCCATTTCTTTAAGATTGTCTTAGGATGGCAAGCCTCAGGATGAAGAAGATGCTGGAGAACATTTCAGGTTAAGGAGATGAGAATTGGTTTAATAAATTCAGTGTCACCTTTTGTTCCTGAAGTAGAGTGTAAGAATGACCATATTGTTTAAACTGAGAAATATTACTGTTCTTGTATCTAGGTTAATACATGCTGTCTGCCTTAAGTTTGTTTAGAACTAGCAGTATTTTTGTGTAGGCTTGCATCAAATAAAGACCCAACCTGTGTGATAATCACAAAGTAGTAGAATTGCATTTGTTGGAATTGTTATAATTATTACTATAAGCTTAGAAGGATACCAGCACTGATTCATAAACGTATTTATGTGCTAAACTGCCACCCAAGTCATAAATCATTAAGGATCTATGCCTTGGTACAGTAAAAGTCAAAGATGTTGTTATTGTTGATTCATAATAAAATCATGCTGGCAAGATTGCATTCCTGTTGTCAAGGTTACATTTGTGTCGGGACTTCTCTCAAAAATCCCTCTGAAAAAAAATGGTTCTTAGCATTTGCCTGTTATTGCATTATTTAGCCAAAGGGAGAAATAGTAGAACATTGTTATTTCAGCTTTGCCTGTTTAATAGACTTCTTAACTTGAAAAAGTAAGCTTTTGGGTTTTTTTTCTGCTTCCTAAATTAAAGAAAAGCTATGTTTTAGTAAATGCACAAATTAAAGTTAAGTGTAAACATGCAGTGAAAGGCAGTCTCTTGCAGTGTGTGATGAAATTGCAAATTAAGCTGAAATCAAAAATTAGTCACTGGAATAAACATTTGGAGATGTTCAAATAAATATGCTGTCTTTACTAATAAATTGTCCCTAATATTTCTCAAATGCTTTTGTTATATGTTTTATTAAAATTGTGAACCCTGTTACAATTATAAAGAACAGAACTTTATTAGGTGGGAAGAAAATTAGGTGCCCCAGGCTGGTAGAGATACATAAATAGATATTAATACAGCAGGAACTAGGATCAGGAAAAGATACAAATATTTTTACTGATATGTAAACTGATAATATCACAATGTCTGTATTAACACCCTACTTTTTCAGAGGTCTTTCAGAAAGCTATTTCAGAATAATGATGTCTCCTTTTGGTTTTATCTAAGCCTGTGAGCACTGAGAATACCTAAATACAAACACTCGCTTAGTTTTTTAAATGTAAGCACTGACCAAGCTTTGAAGATCAGACTTTAGGAAAGCAAACTTTAATGCCCCACAAGACAGTTCAGCAAAAAGGGGCATTAAAAGAAGATTTTTCAATATACCACTGCAGCCACATACACACTTAGGCACACAGACACTTATGCACGTATGCACTTATGCACATTATTTCATACTGCAAAACACATATTCTGGTAAATTTCTATTTTATTTTTTTTTCAATTAACATTTTTTTCTGAAGATTTTTAAATTAACAACACCATTGTCCCCAAATAGTCACTTATTTAACAGTATTTTAGTATTTTTTCAGAAGACAACACTGATCCATGTTGCTAAAATGTACTGTCACTGGATTTTCTTCCAGATTTTAATTTGTCATAGAAAATACTATCTTTATGTAGTGTTTCTTCACTCCTTGAGTTCCCTGGAAAAAGAAATATAATCATATAAAAAAATCCAGTGAATTAATCTAAAAATCTCCACTGTCTAGGTCTTAATCCATGCTGCCTTTTTTCAATTTGTATCTTTTTCTAATGTTTAAAGAAACAAATTTCCATTTTTCTTCTGCTTCTCAAAGCCTTTTAGAAAACTGTCTGATAGTAATTTTATCCAGCTTCCTAGTCAGACACATAATCTGTTTACCACATAAACCAAGGACAAATAATTACAGGAGAGCCTTAGGGAATGAATGACCGTTTATAAAAGTACAGTTGCTTTGGATGAAAATCTGTTCAAAATAAGTTCATGGTTGAAAGCACATATTGTATTTTTGTTTGCCTGAGCTCTAGTGCAGTGAGAAATATTACATAAACTTTAAAGGTAGCCATATATTTATATATTGAAGATGTTGAGTTGAAAATGGCATTCAGTTTGTGCATGTGTTTTCTTTCTAACATTTTCAATAACAAAAACAATAAATCCAGACCTAAGCCCAGAAAGATAATAAAAAAAATAATTGTTAAAATGAGCTAATTTTTGTTAAAAATATAATAACTCTGAACTTCATCTGTATCCCAGACTTTCAGTTTTCCCTAGATAGTTCTTTCCTCACATTTTTTCAAATAATTTTGCAAATTTAAAGCTTGTATCAAAAGATTGCTGCTTTTCCCTCCTCTCCTCCACCAGTGTGTTCAACTACAGGTCTCGGGCTGGGAGTTTTAAGTTGATTAACTCTAGGCTTTTTGATTAGAATGTGGATCCAAGCCTGTAAAAATGTGTGTGGTAGTGCATTACTATTTAAAACTGAGAATAAATATGAATAGGAAAAAAGTAGTTTTTCTTAAAACCTGAATTTAGAAGAACGTCAGGTACAGATTAATTGTACAGACACAATGACCTGTGGTTGACAGACTTCAGTGCCAACTGTGAAGATGAGCATAAATGCTGGCCTCCACAACTGAGTTTTCTTGTAAGTGTCAGTGTCAGTTGATTCCTTCCTCCAACCAGAAGAATAAATGTGTGCAGTCAGAAAATTAGGAAATAGGGAGCAGCTATCATTCAGCAGCAGCATTTATAAGAGCTCTGAGGCTGGAAATCATATTGTTTTAGGCTGTTTTAGATGTGCCTGTCAGAGTAAATGTGTTTTGAAATACTTATCAGGGAAGATGAGAAGCTTGTTCAGAAGACAGGGAATTGCTACTTAAAATATGTACTTCTCATCTTTTTTATTTGATATCAGGCTGGAACCTTCCACAACATTATTTTCTTCCTTTCTTTACTGACATCATAGGCCTGTTTTGATATCTTTATAATTTCTTACTTTGTTATCTTTCCTGTTGGGAAGTGGTGTCATTTGCACGCTGTATCATCATTCACCTTGCATGAAGATACTCCATCTAGATACATTCAGAATTGACAGGTTTGCTTTACAACTCATTTAAAATTTTCAAAAATTTTCTGCTTATTTTTTCTTTCAATACTTCAATTTCATAATGGAAGGGAGGAAGGAAGGGAGGAAGGGAGGAAGGGAAGAAGCAAGGAAGGAAGGAAGGAAGGGAGAGGAAGGGGGCTGACAGCCTGCCCTGCCCTTGGTCTGTCCCTGTCCCTAGGGAAGTGCCATGTTTGGGGCTGCCCTGGCACCCCAGCTGCCCTTTTCCTTGGTTGGGATGTGGGATGGGCCCTGTCCTGCCAGACAGCATGGGGATCCCCTGCTGTTTCCACTGCCCAGGGAGCTGCAGGCCTTCGTGGCACCATGACACTGCTCTTAAAGCTAGTTTTCCTGTATAACATCTGGAGACTGTTTTTTATATAACAAAGCCTCAGCATGCTGACTGAGGACTGACTTAAATCTGACCAAAGTGTCATAGCGGCACCAATCTGCCACTTGGTTGACTGTCCTGCCATTGGTGCTGCCTTTTCCCTATGTGGTGGTAACACCAGACCACATTGCCCCATCTGATTCTTGCAGAGGAACCTTAAACTGGCATAGCTTCTTTATAAACATCCTCTTTAATTTTATTCCTTTTTCGATGCAATTTGCAATCAACTTTTGTGTAGAAATTATTTCAAGTGATTTAAAAAGTGACTGTTGGGTTCAACAACAACAATCTGGAGCAGTGGTTGCATTTTATGAGAGTTAGGTGCCCGATTTTTCAGAATTTTCACGTATGTTTAGAGTTGCTTAATGGGATATGCATCTCTTTTTTCTTTACAAATTAACAACTTTGAGATTTTTCCTTTGTAAAGGATTTTTCCCTAGTCCCAGTTCCCCTGATAACTATTTTACCATCACATGTTTCTTTATCTTGTTTATAGGAACGAGATTCTGTTTCCCACACAAAAGTGTCTAGTGACATTTGAAATGGCTGATAGTATTACACTTGGCCTCCAGTTTCAGGCTCAGATGGGAACATGTCCATCAAAGGTCCTTCATTATATCTGCCAATGCACAGCTGATGGCTCAGATGACATAAAAGGCCCCAGATTACAGCAGCTGCCTGCAGACAGACAACTAAATAAATTCAGACCACTGTCTCTTGTCATATCTTTTTTTCTTTTTCTCTTTGTTCCTGTTGAGACTCTCTTTACTGAAAGCAGATTTTGAGAGTGAGACACTTAACTATACACCTTTACATATGAGCAGGGTGTGTGAGGTCCCATTATAGACAATGGAGCCATGGATCTTTGAAAGAAATTCAGCTGGTCAGCTGCTAAAGATACCTAACACTTGAAATATCGATGTCATTTACACGTTTTGAAATTGCAACATCTGTTTGCTGTTTTTCCAACAGTCACAAATGCTTGTAATGACAAGTAATACAGAAGACCATTTAACTTTATTTCTAGATATGAAAATTAGAATAACAAGGCACTATACTTTTCCCAGATGGCGATTGTTTTCTTGTTCCTGACCTCAGCAGCCTGGTCTGCTCTACTTTAATGAGGTGGATTCCTGCAGTTTTCACAATGTTTTTTCAGACTTCAGATCCCATCTTGTTCGTTCATATGCTAGTATTGTATTGGGTTTTGGCTTCCAGATAACAATACCAACAGCATCTAATAGACTTTATTTAAATTTCTTGTCATGGAGGAGTTAAAGTAAAACATATTTGTATTTATGCTTCAGTTTCTTCCCTGAGAAATTCTGAGTCTGCAACACTTTTTCTTCTTTTTGACACAGTAGCAAGTGCCCTGATTTTACAATATCTCATGTTTAGGTCTTTGTGTAATAGTATACCATGCATATTAATAGAGTACCCAATTGACTATTCAACTCTGTGTAACTAGGGGACAAGTAAGAAAGAAGGAGTATAAATGCAATACTTGCCAAATCCATTGGAGCAAAGCATAATTCATATATACAAAAATGACTGCAGGCTCAAAGAATAGTTGTTTCACTTACAAGCCTCCACCTTAGGTAAGCCTTGTCTCGTGGTTGTCAGTCAGCTGCCTATCTTGCACACTGTAACATCTACAGTGGCATTAGGCCCCTGTGTTTATAACTCTTACCTGGGGCATGTGTCCTATGGAGAACTGAATAAAAGTTCTCCAGAGTAAAGTTGTGGATAGCGGTTGATGTAAGAATATTAGGAGTTAGAAATTATGGGCATGCTAGACTCTGTTTGTTATCACACAAAATAAGTCAAAAACCAGGAAGTGAAATCTTGTTACACTCCTATATTGCCTGCAAAATTCTGACTGAGTTTGAAGGATTTCACCTATGGTCCCTGAGCTGACAATCATAGAGGCAGCATCTTAGTTCAGTCAGCATCTAAGTCTTCTAAACATGGCAAAGGAGAAACAGGGCACAATTAGGTAATAGCAGAGCACAGTTACACAAGCAGCCATCCTTATTTTTCTTGGTTTTTATTTAACAGAAAAAAAGTTATTTTCAACAGTAAGAAAAACTAAGCAGAAAAGTTACCTGAAACTATGCAGAAAATGATGCATTTGGTAGCATCAAAAATCTCCAGTGAGTTAGTTTTATTTTTTTATAGTACCTGTTACCATGGTAGCCAACCATCTGTAACAGAAAGTAGCATGTATTAGATGTATTAGATAATGGATCCTTTACAGAAAAAAAAGTAAAGGACTGCTTTCTGTTACCGTAGTAAGATAAATGGATACTTCTTGAATTTGTTGCAGGTAGAATGGATGTAAATTTGTCAAGTTTCAATAAGAAAGACTCAGGGAACTAGATCAGATCCTTTGAAACGCAGTGAAACCTGAGTTTTTTCCTGTTCTGTACAGGGGGCTTCAGGATGTCTGCTTAAGTGTCTTAAGTAAAACACTCTGCTCTTAATTGTGACCCGTATAAATGGAGAAGAAGCAAAATAGATGTCAAGATACTTATCAAGAAGAAAAAAAAAAAGATCCTTCCAACTTTTGACAAAGTAATTTGTAACTGCAGCTAAAATCAACGTCCCAACTAGTTCAATCTCTGCTGAACTGAGCGGAATCTCTTGACATTTACTTATCAAAGCATTTTTAATTCCACATTTGAATCAAAATGTCAATTTCACATTTATTTTATAACTAACATGGCTTTACAGCAATAATTATCTTCAAAACTACAAAGAAGTCTTCCTCCTGAAACCTGATTTTGAAGATCCATACAAAATCTTTCCCTCTGTAATATCATCATTGTAGAAGAAATTCATTGTGCAGATAATGAAAAACTATTGGTTTCTAACATGCTCCAGATTCTCCTGATAAAGATGTTTTCCAGAAGGCATTGTTTTTTGTGTTATCTGCAATAAACAGTCACATTGGTGGAGCAGAAAAGGTTAAAAAGCTGCATGAATGAATGTGGTTTGAAACATATCCCTTATTCTGAGCTCCTAGGCTATAACAGAAATCAAAAAGCAATTGTGACAAGTATAGACTCTAATAGAAAAGTGGCCTGATAAATACCTCTGTAAAATAAATATTCCGAATGAACTGATAGCAGAAGATATAACTACTTATGGAAAAAAAAAAAAGTGAGAATAGATTTGGATTTTTAATACCTGGATGTACAGAAATGAGAAACAGCAGGAAGCTGCCAGGCAGTTTTGAGAAGAGAGTGAGCAGGTTAACTACCTAGCTAATATATTCAAAGTACTTTTCCTTCTGTACAATGAGATGTATAGGTTGCTGCAATATGACATTTCTACTTCTGCTCCTCCCTTTTTGATTTACTGGGTGAAATAGACTCTCTGAGATAAAAGTATAAGTAAAAAGGAATGCTTTTAGCTAATGGAAAAAAAACGAGCAAATATTTTATCCTTTCAGGTCAGTATTTTTCTCTCAGTATGTTCCCACAGTAGAATACGAAAAGAGGTATTTTGTCCCCAGATCCAACAGAATATGATGGGTGTTTCTGAGTCTCAGGTAAATAATGTTGCAGGAAATACTTGATCACGTACTTCTTAGAGCAGAGTTGATTTGCATTGTCCTAGATTAAAGTATAAGCATAGGGAATTCATGTCTGCACACACTACCCAGTATAGACATATCTATTTCATCTTTGCAAGTTATTTTCCAAGGGCCTTTGTAATTCAGGAATTGTGTACTGTGTTTTTGTCTGCATAATAACCAAAAGATAATGAATCCAAGCCACACTTCAGTAAAGTGAGAGAGGAGGGTGTGAATGGAGCTTCGACAATGGTAGGGCTTTAGGGCTTTTTGATCATTTTTTTAAAATAAAAGCTACCTATATATTTTTCTCAAGTGCAGTTCCTTGGGGAATAATAGTAGCATCTGGAAATTTTTATAGGCTGAGACATACCTGTAATAGTGTACTTTCTATGTTAAATACAGGTCAGGGAAAACTTGAACTATGAAAGCAAAAAAGATATTTATTTAATTGTTATATTTTATCCCATACCCTGTTTTCTGATAGCTTTTCCCCTTTCTTTTCAATCTGATGAATCCATTTATTCTTCTTTCTTCCATTATCCTCTTTTCCCAATGTGCATCTTTTTGTGATGAATGAATATGAAGACAAGAAAAGGTGGCTTGTCTAGAGTTTCTGTTTTGAAAGACCAGAATGCTTCTGAATTTCTGAGACTTGAAAGCTTCCAATAAAAAGTCAGATACAGACTTCCAATAGCAGTGTCCCTCTTCTCCATGAACACAGCATCATTAAGAAAACCTGAATCCTAAGTCTTTCTAAACAATAAGTCAAATAATTGTTTGATACATTTCCAAAAGGACAGTTTCCTTTCAGTCAACCTTTTTTTAAAGGATATGTACTTAAGCTTAATTTTAATTTAATACAAAAACCACCTGCTATATGCTGCAGCACAATCTCTCCTCTTCTACCAGATGTAATGAGTGATTCATTTTATCATATAATTAAAAAAAAATATTGGTGCTCACTTAGTTGTGTGCTTTTCCCTGTCCTGCTTAGTTCAATAGGTTCTAAAAAGAGTACAGTGCAAAGAAGCATTAAGTCAAGAAGCTTAGAAAGGCTAAAAACAACTTTGTGGTGGGTGTTCCTCTTAGTATTTAGCAAATGCCGTCATCTGCATAGGGATTCCTCCAGTGCTGTGGACTACAAAGAAAATGAGGGGGTAGCTAAATATGCAGAGAAGAAGATAAAGAGCTCTGCTATATGTATGCTTTCCTCTATTCAGACTACTATCCCTGCTGAAAAAAAAGAAATCAGGATGAATTTAATACCAACCTATTTGTGCTGAAACTACTGAATGAGCAGCATCTGCAAGTGCACGAGTGTGTACACATGTGCATGTTTTGTGTGTAGCTATCAACAAGTATGTGGCCCCTTAACCATTTTAATGAAAGAGAAAGATGGCAATTGCATTATTATAGTCTTCATGCTGTTGTCAGTACACTCAACTCAACAGAAGTCCAACAGAAAGGATTTTATCATAATTCCCACAAAGTGCATGAAGGATGCTCATCAACTTGTGCTTGCTGCTGCTGTAGGGTGAATTGTCATCCCTAGCCCTTCAGTGTTTGTAGAGATGTTGGCACTGCAAGATTCTCTCTGCTCTCAATGTTCACTTCCAGCGTGCACAGCATCTCTTACAGAGCATGCCCATGATCTATCTCACAGCAATAACCTGGCCTCTCTGAGGCAGCTAAAGCTTTACACTGGTTTCACTGCAGACTGTAGTTTATTATCTGTATAAAAGCAAAAAAAAGAAAGAAGCAAGTAGAGCTAAAATGGGAACAAGTGCCTGAGTATGACTGCTGATATAATAGTTAAATGCTATCAAAATTTTTAGTCACCACAAATTTTGGAAGCATTATTTGTTAAACTTCTAATACTATATAAGCCACACCAGGTTTCTGGTGTAGGCATGTGAAATTACTTACATGGCAGCATCAAACAGTTCAGAGAAAATCAAGTAGTCCTTGGGATTTACAAAGGACCGCCTCCCATCTCAACTCTTGATTTTCAATTACGTCACATTAATTTCAATGAGAGTTCACTGCAGTCTCTGGACTTCTACTTCCATAAGCTTTCTGCTAAACTTTTCCCCTTGCTCAAGGGATTTAGAAGCCTAAATTCTTCTGAGGATCAGGTTTTACTTCTTTTGCACCTACTAGTGGTGGTATTGCAGTAATACAAATAGCACTTCTAAAGGTATTACTTGAGAAACTAGTTTGATATTTCAATTAATTTGTATTTTCATTGTTGGTCCTAGTTTTTTATTTTTTTCTGATCGATTCAGTAGACATGACTTCTGTGGCTGAGTTAGCAGTTTAAAGGATCTTAATTCTAATACCTATCTAAAAAGAAAGAAACTGAAATCATGTTTAATTCAAGCTAAGAAAAGTTTACTTATATTCTCACATAGTTAAGGTGCTAAACCTGTATTGCCAGGCAGAATGTATCCAGTCCTAAAGAGAAAGAACAGACATCACATCTGGTCTGTTATCGGCAATGGAACACTTATGTAAGAGAAAGCATTTATAATAGCTGATGTTTTATATGACTTACTGTACCAATGGGGCACATGCTAAAAACCCCCACAAGCCAGAAAATGCTGGAAACACTCATAGTCCCTTATTTGTCTTTATTTTCCACTTTACACTCTTTATTTTGTGTATCAGACTTCCCATATGTTTCTTTAAATGTGAACTTCATATTTTCTAGAAGAATGTTCTTGAAGTTACACCTCTAAGACTAAATCAAAATAATACTTTTTTAAGGGCCTGGATTTACTCTCAAAAAATGCAACAAGTAAATTGTCCAAGGGGTCATTTTAAAGCACTTTAATCATTATAGTAGGTATTTCTTTAGTAATTGTCAGGTAAATCAGGACCAATTAGAGCTGTCTGAGCTGTTTGAGCAGCTTTATACAGCACCTTTCTCATTATTTCCTATTCCTCTATGGCTATCAGCTCTTCATAAAAGTTTATTAAATACAATGCATTAGAGAAAAAGAAAATGTTAGGGAAGGAGAAATCCAATGCTGTAGTAACACCACAATAACTAATTGTGTGTTTCTAGGAGACTGTCTCTGAGAAAAGAGAGTCTGGAACAACAGGAATTGTTTTTTCTGCTCATTCCAATATTTGTAGTGGTTTAGAAATGCTGTATTGACACCAAATAGAACCTTATAGAGGGGGACAAAGGACAGTCAAGCCAAATTTCAGCTATGAATGCAGATGAACAATTTTATGAAGTAGCACATTGCACTGATAAAAAAGAGGTCCTCAAATAAAGTGTTTTTTGTAAAAAGTTGGTTAGACTTATTGCTTAGGCCAGCAGTGTTTCTTATAATGAAATCACCTTTTCTTTTTCTTCTTTCTGAAAAAGGCACATTTAATTCCATCTTTATTTATTTGATAATAAGAAGATAAGAGCTCTACATAATTTTGATGTATCTTAACCCAAGAATAAATCTTACAGTAGGAATGTGGATAAGGACAAATTAAGTGTATCTGAATCCTGGTAACAGCAAGATGGGGTTGATTCACGCCAACCTGATTCAGAGTTACCAAGGTTTTTACAAGATTATTGGTTTTCCTGACCCTTCTGTTATTCTGTGTTTCAAAAGCATTTCCTGCTTTTTGTGCAACTCTTGTGCATTTCTTTTCTGTGAATCAAGTCTGAATAGTGCCGGGGTTGCATGACGATTAGTTTATTGAGCTGTTACCTCTGGTCATGTGATTCAAGATACCAATCATAAAACAGCAATACATGACTTTAGAAGAAATTACTCAAACTGAATTATAATGGAGACAAACTTAAGTAAGGACAGAAGAGTAGAGAGAGAGACTTTAATTCAGTCTATCCTAGCAGTTGTCTGAAGTGAGAAGTTCTTCATCAGCCCAAATCTTGCTGGAGGAAATGTTTTCTGACATAGACTTTGAAATTTCACTCTAGAGAACTACAAAGCACTTTAACTATTTTAGTTCAGTATATGTAGATGTTAACTTACTAGACATGTAAGTAATTTGTTCAATATATGTACAGAATGTAGGCTTTTTTGTTTAGTAGTCTGCTACAATATCAAGTATTGAAAAATGCCTTCACGACTGCTCACTGATTTCTTAAGCTGAAAAATCAATGATGGCATGTGAAAAATCTGGTTTTTGGAGCATATTTCTCCACTTACCAGTTTCCTTCTCTCTCATGGATATGTTTCTTCTGGTTGCCATCAAAACTCAATGTAACAAAGATGTTTAGTGTTTATCATTTGTGACAGGAGGCACAAAGCAAAACCAGATTCCTTAACTAATTCTGGCTGCAAAGCTTTTGTGTATTTGGGCAGAGAATTTTCAGGAGGACTAGGTTGTATGATTTTGGCATTTGTTGAGCAATCCATAGCTGTCTGAAATTTTAAGTGACTGTGTGTGCATAAACTTCCAGGCAAGGCTGCTATTCAGGAAAAAGCTTGCCAGCAATAATTCTGGACACTATGTGTAGACTGGGGGTATGCTTTCTTGAATCAGCAAGATTCAAGAATCACTTTACCAGAGCAGTACTCTATTAAGGACTATTAAGTAATAGAGCATCTTATATCTTCTGTCTGGTTTGTATTTTAATTTTGGAAGATTTATTAGTGTGCTATTAAACCACTGTAAAACAGTAGCCCAAAAGTGTCCTAGCCATGAAAGCTTTCTCAAGAAAATCCTCTTTGTCATGTGACAAGCCCTACTAGGACTATCAATTATTTTGACTTCATACCCACAAATTTTTAAAGTACACTTTTTGTAAGGTTTTGCTTAAATGAGCTCAAACACTGACAGCATGTCCTTGTTTCATATAGTTTACTCTGTAAATATGTCTGGACTAAATTGTAACCTAAATCTATCCATGAATAAATGTTATTGGATCAAATGATCTCTTCTGGGAATTTATTAAAATAATTGATTCAGTGAAAAAGTTGGCTGAATATAATTAAAAACTAAAAGAATGTAAAGTAACCCTTTGGTTTCCCAGCTGAAAATAATGCTGAGACCTTTGACCAATATTTTTAATAATAATCACTAAAATTGAAGAACTGCCATGACCGTTGAGACATACAATTAGAGGGGGATGGGATATAGATTCTATTTCCAGTTCTGGCATTTAGTTGCTTTTTGATTTTAGAGAAGATATTTGGGTGCTAAATTTCCATTAGGTCCGAAGTAACTGAATTACAACTTATATCTTTATTTTTTTCGGTTTCTTTTGATGATGTGTGGATGTGTCACTTCTCAAATCAATCTCAGCCAGATATGCCTGTACTGTTTTGAGGAATATCCCAAAGCTACCCTCAAAATCAATTTATCTGACTGACCAGACACTAAATTTTGTAGCATGACTCAAGATTCAGCTAGAGACCAATCTTTGGAGTGCAGAGGACATTGTGTGAAAAATCAGCCAGCAATTTCCTGTGGTATTTGGTGACTTGGTAGACTGCCAATGTACACTGTAGGTTGCATACAGGCCTTTCTGGAGGCAGTATGAAGGTGTTATAGTTTGAGGGGACAGGCAAAATCTTATGGCTTTGCTGCAAGGACTCAAAGAGGGAGGGTTGGAGTTTAGGACCCTTTGTGAAAAGGGGTCTGGGGTGTTGGTGTTCCCTCCCATTTCCTGCCAAGCTCTATAAAGCCAGGAGGACAGGAAGTTCTGTATATATCTGTATATATGTTGTTCTTTTTTTTCCCACCTGTTACTCCCCCTCCCTGTTCCATTAAATCTGTTACAGTTTTAATTTCCAACCATTAAGCCTTTATTCCTTATTCCCCTTCCATTTCCTGAGGGGGGTGGAGGGGAGTAGCAGAAGCAAACTCTGTCTCTGAGTTGTGGCTTGCCCTGGCTGTTCTAAACTGAGACAGAAGGCTGCCTGTGAAGCCACTGTGTTTTCACAATGCAAATAGATTTGGAAATGTGTTGCCCTTCCCACAGGTCCTAAGGCTGTATAAGCAAGGATTTTCAAGTTGGAGACATTAAATATATGGATTCAAAATAAATGTTTGTGGTATTTCTGGTCCATATCTATTTTATGTCTATTTTCTTACATATCAAATAAGAATTATTTTTATTCTGAACCCAGGAGGCTATCGGGAACTTAAATTTATTAATGCTTTTAAAAACATTACTCCAGATATTAATAAGCTTGTTTTCACTCTTGTACATGCTCAGTTTCTCCAGCATGAATTTTGCATCAGTTATTTGCTTTGTACATGTAAATGGATGTTTTTTTCTGAACTGAAATATATGCAGGAAGATTAGAATTAGGATGGAGGCCTAGTTCCAGATGCTTTAAAAGATATCATAGAATCACAGGAATATAGAATCAAACAATGGTTTGGATTGGAAGGGACCTTAAAGATCATCTAGTTCCAACCTCCCTGCCATGAGCAGGGATGCCTTACACTAGATCAGGTTGCTCAACAACTATGAACAGTAATGGTAAATAATGATGGATAAGGTAAACATTGGTGGGTTAAGAGAAACAAAGGTCTGCAGTTTAAAAGATATCCTTTCAGAAAGCCTTGTATACTACTTGGCACGGAAGGTTATTTTCAAATCAGCATAGCTTTAATTTTAACTAGGCTTCACATAATAATCTTATGACCTGAATATTGATTGGAGCAAGGCTGCATGTAGGGTAGGCAAATATATCCCTTATAGCTAATCTAGAACATACTGCAGTGAATATCTACATATCTTGTTTATGAAGGAAGCTGTGATTTAAACATTTTGGATTCTAACTCTGGGCAATTAGACCTACCTTGCTATTGCTTGGCTATGAAGAAGTTACTTATCAAACTATCCAGATAAATATATCTATCCAGCAAATCCAGGGATGAGTTAAACTTCATAGTTAGGCAGGCCTGAATGTCTGTGGCCTCTGGAGAAGGTGAAATTCAAGGTGAATCATGGGTCAGCAGATGAGCCAATAGTCAGTCAGTGTTTGATAACCCTGGTATCTTTAAAGACCTGGTAAGATCCTGTGGGAGAGACAGCCATGTGAGGTGTTGGCATATAAGTTTGAGGAAACTCTGAAATGTGGAATAGAAAGTGGGTTGTATATGAAGTTTTATGTATTTAATGTATTATATGTATGTATCCCCAAAAAGTTTAGACAGCCATATGTGATTTAGTTCTGTGCTGATCACAAATTAAAATGAATTTTCCTTCAGAAAACAAGTAGATTGTATTTGGTGATAGGACTAATACATTATTTTTTCTTTCACTGGCTGCCTTGTTTGTGGAATAAGTGGGGAATGCTCTATTTGTTTATGCAGCTAAAATCAGATCACAGCTTTAAAATTTCCCTGATTCAAGGAAAGCAGTCATTGTATGTTATCCGATTTTATCTTTTATCAGTCACTGTGAAAAAGTAGGCCTTTTCAGAAAATTGAGGTTAGTAATGATGATGACCGTGCCTGTGTTGTTCTATTATGCATGTACAATTTCAAATTTCTCATCTCATCAGCAATCATTTCCTTTCCTCTGGGGAACATACACTACCACTGTACAGTGATTGTATATTATTTTTGTACCAAGCAATGTGTGAAACTTAATGCCTGGAGACAATAAAATCGTATTTACTAAAAGTGAGTTTATGTATATGAGGAAAAGGATGAAAACAGATGGAGTGAAAGAGAGTGATGTGGACATTTTAAAAACAATATACAAACAAAAAAAATACTGAACATGTGGATGCAGCTTTTGAATTAGTATTTTCCTTTGCAAATGAATAACCAATCTAGAGGGAAAAGAACAGGCTACTAGAAAAATTACATCTAGAATTCTACTTCAATAGATATTATAGGTAGATTTGCACCTTAAAGGCTATATCACTGCTCATAAAAGAGGAGGGATGAGCACTTGAGAAACTGAAGTAGCTCTCATTTAGGATTTTTTTTCCATGTTCTTCCCTCAGAAATGAGATAAAACAAGGACTGCAAGCTAAAGTAGGTTGTGTGACACTGCCCTTTCAAGATTTGGATTCTCACTCTGTCTAAATACTAATCTTTAACTAACAGATAATAATTAATAATAATAACAATTGATAATAATTGATAATAATTAATAAGAGTTTAAAACACTGATGGCACCAGTGTTTTTTCATTATAGCTTTGGATCTCAACAGGAGTTCAGGCAGGTTTTTTCATAGATGTGTCTCTTCTCACCAGTCTCCCAAACTGCCTGCTGCATCAGCTAGAAACATCATTGTGTACAGGGGAGGAAAGGCTGCACATGGTAGTATTGTGAGGTTCTCCATACACATTTGATCCATCGAGCCAAAACTCAAGATAATAATGTTACTAGAGAGACTGTAAACACTGAAGGACAAACACCAGAATTCTGTATTCACCCTAAGTGCCTTTTGCATTCTAACACAGTATAACTTCAGGAAGTTTGTCTATCATATGCTTTCATATTTAACTATAAGGAGATCTTGTTCTTTCTTTCTCATTAAACAATTTTGTGAATTATTTTGTCTGTTTAATATAGCCACTTTCTCCTGACTAGAAGTTTTCTATAGTTCTTCCAGTGTTTTTTTCAAAACTGGAATTTCCTGCAAAATAGGCCAAACTTCAGAATGCAAGCACATTTCTGATGAATCAGACGAGAAAGTTTGATTTAGGATGTAATATTCAGAGATGGATGTCTAGAATACTTCATGTATATATACACATACTGTTGTATAATTCATGTGTAGAAAAGAGCTTAAACGTGAAAGAGGAAAAGAATCTGTATTTGAAGCAGGATGGCCAAGTTTGTTGTCTTTTTTTTTTTTTTTGTAATGCAAGTAACCCTTAGAAATTTTGATTAAGCTACAGAAGACTCTTCTGAAGGGTTTGGTTTTTTTAGGTTTTTTTGTATTGTTATTCCTATCTTACACAGGGGAAAGCAGAGGTAATGCATTGAAGGAACTTACTTATATCACAGGACAATTCAGAGGAAGATAGAATAAACAAACCTTGATGTTACCTCTGGTTGATCTGAATATCTAATAACTTAAAATTCCTTATTTGAATAGTATTTAGCAAATTTCCTGTAGTTTTTTTTCTCTTTCTTTAAAAATTGCATTAATGTCATTGTAAATTGTTGTATATTAATCAAATCTGACTGTAATTGCATGTGTACATGACCTGGTGAAGGTATTATGATTACCTACATGTAGATAAAGTGGACAGTTTGTAAAACTGGCATCAAATTTTATTGATTCTTGCATGGCCAGGTATCATTTATGTGGTACAAAAATTAGACTCAGCAATTTACCAAAAAGAACAGATGTCTGATTTTTAATCTTGTTTTAATATGCGACCTCACTAGCCTTGTAACAGCCCAGAGAAGAACAAGTTATCCCAATTTCTTCCAGACTAGGGGGAAAAGTACAAGTTTCATGTGTTCTGTTTAGTGTATAGGGAGAAACACTAAAGATCCTTGGTTTGTGGTAGCAGATGAGTTCCTTTAGGCAGCAAAGTATAAATGTTTTCTGATAGTAGTTCCAGGTAATTCTCTTTTCCTTGTCCCTGAGGAACTGAGCAGCTGAGGCTATTGGAAGGAGAAGGAGGAGTGAAGGACTTAAAAGGAGATGATTAGCCAAAAGAGAACTGTAAAAAACTCAAGAAAGCAATGAATTAAGTCATAACCATGAGGAGAGGGAGAAGATTTGTATTCTGAAATGTTGGAATCACTGATGTAGGTAAAGAAAGACTTTTAAATGCCAGAGTTGAGAAAAAAAATATTATTTATATTAAATGTACAGTCTCAGCATAAAATCTTAGCTCTGCAGCATACCAGTTTTGCTAGATTAAGATTTTAAATTTATACAAGCAGAACATCTCTTCCTCTTAGTTACTTATTTTATGTGTTAATTACATTTTTATAAGAAATTAGGAAAAGTAAAACCACTGTTCTGGAAAATGTCGGAAGTAGGAGCACGATACCAAAGATGCTACTTCTAATGTAGGAGGCAAAAAAGGGCCAAAAGTTGGTCAAAGTTGGGATACTACACTGTGAAATTATCTCTGTATGATTTCATAGAAAAGCTGTTTTGTTTTTATTTCATTATATGTTTTTCCATACCTTCCCATGTATTTTTATATTTATTTTATGGGAATGGGTATATTACTGTGGAATTTTTTTGGCTTCACTAACTTATATCAAGGTCACAAAGATGAAAGAGGTGACTAATGAAGATTTTCTGTCTTTCATTTTTTTTTCGTGCATGCTCAGTAAAGACTGTTGTGCAGCATCTACAAAACAACAGCTGTCAAAATAAAATCTTCCAGGATGTAAAATTCCATGTGTTCATGGAACTCGGCTTTCTTATAACAAAGCCACCACAGAGAAGGACACACATGGTCTAAAGCTGTGCAGTGAGCCTCAGACTTCTTTGGGTTAAAGTTTTCACCAGAGGAGCAGCCATGAACAGGACACTGCACCAAAGCAGGCTTTGTCCTGTGGCTCTTCCAGGCAGAAAATCCCCATAAACTGGGGAGCCCTTCAGGTTACTTAAATGTGCAGTAGTGATCTCAGTGGCCTCTGCTGAAAGGACTCTCTCCTGAGCTTTGGTTTCTTCTACACGTTTGTGCCATAGAGTTAGTTTTGTATGTTTTGCCATTTACCGTTAACAAGTAGTCTCCCTTTGCAATTGCCTAGTTACAAACACATTTATAGTTACCTTAAAAATGTTAAAATTAATGATATTTGGAATGGAGAAGATAAAAATGTCAAAGCTTAGTTCCAAAACTCAACAGGTAAGGTTTAAGGATTTCTAGAGTAAACATTTGAGTAAAGTGAGCAACATTTTCAACATTTGTGTCTGCCAGTTCACAAGAGATGGTCACTTAAGATAAGCCCACCAGGTTGTTTTGCTTATTGATTTTTGCCAAGTTTGAATTGCTCTGCTTTGTTGGATTTGTGCTGGTTATTTAATATTGTATTAGTATACCAGAACAGTAATGCAGTTTGTTTTGTGGGGTTTTTTTGGAGCCATTTCAGTTTAGCATTTAAAACACTGTTATTACAGATGGTTTAAGCTTGCAAAAGCAGTTATGTTTTTACTGTATGGTTCTGTTGAGTCTGCTTGTTGTCAAAGACCACAGATGGTGAATGCTACTTATTTTTCACTACTTTGGAATCCAGATTTTTCCATCTTTTTTCCTGTATCATTAGCAAATCCTGAATTAAGTTTTATTGGTGAGTCTTCAGTGATCACTCTGTGTACAATTTAAAGACGGGACTTACGTTTTCAACCTTGTCTGGCATTTCTGAATGGAGGATATATTTTATATTTTGCTATATGGAGGTGTGACTGGAACAGATCTGTTGCCACATGCTTTGGGCAATGGGTCACTAACATTTTAAGAGTTGAGTAGATATTTATCTGAGAGGAAATAAAAGTGATGCTTAAATGAAAATGTCTGGTTTAGATTAAATAAATGGAAATGATTCATTTAAGCAACATCTTTCTCTGCAAACAAGTCCAATTTTGCTACCAATAAAATTAAATAAGGTTTGTTCTCAGTGTCAGGGTCTGGAGACATTTATGGGTCATGACCAGCACCCTCAGGTCCTCCCCTCACCCCTGGGGCCCAGGACTTCATTTCAGCCCAGCTAGGGGCCATCAGCTCCTTGCCACAGACACACTCAGCAATGGAGGATGAGGCTGCCTCCCAGCTCCCCCCAGCTAAGGTTTGGGACAGGATGGGATGCCAGGCCTGGCCTGCTGCCTGCCATGGGGACACCCTCATCCAGTCCTTGTGACACCCTGACATGCAGGTGCTTGGAGTCCTCCATGTCTGTACAAAATACGCAAGGTAGTAGCTATCACAGGAGATGCTGTCCTGAATAAAAGTATTTCTTACATCTTCTTAAAGAAGCTGAATAAATTTCAACTGGACTGAAGACCTTTTTCTCATAGGCAACATTTGCTAGTCAACCTGCAGACTAAGAGATAATTGAAAGCCTCAGTAAAATTAAATGGTGTGTCAAATACTATTCACAGAATCACAGAATCACACAGAATTCTAAGGGTTGGAAAGGACCTCGAAGGATCATCTAGTTCAACCCCCCTGCCAGAGCAGGGTCACCTAGAGTACATCACACAGGAACGCATCCAGGCGGGTTTTGAATGTCTCCAGGGAAGGAGACTCCACAACCTCCCTGGGCAGCCTGTTCCAGTGCTCTGTCACTCTCACAGTGAAAAAGTTTCTCCTTATATTTACATGGAACCTCCTATGCTCCAGTTTAAAACCATTGCCCCTTGTCCTATCATTGGTCATTACTGTAAAAAACTTGGCTCCATCATCCTGACCCTCACCCTTTACATATTTGTAAACATGGATGAGGTCACCCCTCAGTCTCCTTTTCTCCAAGCTAAAGAGACCCAGCTTCCTCAGCCTTTCCTCATAAGGGAGATGTTCCACTCCCTTAATCATCTTAGTGGCTCTGCGCTGGACTCTCTCAAGCAGTTCCATGTCCTTCTTGAACTGTGGGGCCCAGAACTGGACACAATACTCCAGATGTGGCCTCACCAAGGCAGAATAGAGGGGGAGGAGAACCTCTCTTGACCTACTAACCACCCCCCTTCTAATGCACCCCAGGATGCCATTTGCCTTCTTGGCCACAAGGGCACATTGCTGGCTCATGGTCATCCTCCTGTCCACCAGGACCCCCAGGTCCCTTTCTCCTACACTGCTCTCCAGCAGGTCAGCCCCCAGCCTGTACTGGTGCAAGGTGTTGTTCTTCCCCAGATGCAAAACTCTGCACTTGCCCTTCTGAATTTCATTAAGTTTCTCCCCGCCCAACTCTCCAGCCTATCAAGGTCTCATTGAATGGCAGCACAACCCTCTGGTGTGTCAGCCACTCCTCCTAGTTTGGTGTCATCAGCAAACTTGCTGAGGATACATTCTGTACCCTCATCCAGGTCGTTGATGAAGATATTGAACAACACCGGTCCCAGTACCGACCCCTGAGGGACTCCACTAGTTACTGACCTCCAACTAGATTCTGTCCCATTGACTACAACTCTCTGACTTCTTCCCTTTAACCAGTTCTTGATCCACCTCACAATTCTTCCACCTCACTATTCTTCCAACTAATTGCAAAACCGAGTTGGGTCTCTGGTTGAAATAAAAATAAATGTAGAGAAGAGTAAAGGGGCATTATGCAGTTTTTTTACTATTTCTTAGATCAGGAAAACCAGTTGCAGTAAGACTCAGGACAGCAGTCTGAGGGACAGCAGCTACTTGCACCAAATTGTTATAAACTTCAGTGCTCTGAAAAGCTTGTGTGATATGTTATTAGTCAATTTTAAAGTATTATTCTAATTTGTGTGGTTGTTTTTAATTTAAATTGCACCACTCATCTGTACTCATGAACTAAAAGGAAATCCTATAAAATAATCACTTATACATATAGGTTTTTAATATAGCTGTTCATAAACTTTCCATTTCTTGAATCATTTGACTTCTGAGTTGCTTCTTTTTTTCCCTTCCACTAACTATCAGAGAATTTTCACCACCATGACTTTAAGAAACAAGTAGCTAACCCTAAATCAATATTGTGCCCAGAGAAGTGCTCTGATGTTCAAAACTGCTAATTCCCTGGAAAACCAGACCACTTATAAGCACTAACTTATGGATTTTTTACAGCTTTCAGGACAACTTTAAGCACTTTAAAAAATGGCCTGCATTTACATATTGCTGAATTCCACTGTTCTGAAGTGTTTACTTCTTTGCAATTTGCAAGTGGCATGGGACAGATTTTCACTTCCTCAAACACAAAAAAAAAGAAAAAAAAAGAAAGGAAAGATTTATCTGCCTTACATAGTGTTGCCTAACCTAATCAGACAACCTAATGCATCAACAGTCATCTCTTTTAGAAGAATTCCTTTCTGAATCTAAGGGGATCAGGGTATAGCATGGTAATTCGTAATAGAACTGTTTGGCACAGCAAAAAAGAACAAAAAGCATACCCCTTTTGCTTCAGCTATTTTATATGCTTTAATAAATTAACTATTAATATGTGGTATACAGATTAAAATTAAATGTCAGTATGGAAATTATGTTACCTTTATGTCAATGGCTAATGCCTACCAAAGACAAAGCATTGAGCACTGGTGCACATCTTTAAGCCAGGATAATTTTCTTGCATTCTCTTGCAGCATAAGTTTCTGGGTTGTGATTTTCTAGATGGAAAAATGGACTTGTTCTTTGACATGCTTGCAAGTAAAAGTAATAGCTTCTAGAAGCCCAAATGTAGAAGGGATTGTTTCTTTTTACCGCCTACTGGACTTGGAAGTTGATGCCTTTTTAAATCCAGAGATTATTTGATAGAGAACTTTTATAACTGGCAGGAGTCCCAGTTCAGTTTCCAAGTTGTTCAAGAAGGACAGTGATGTATTGCTCCAGCAGATGAGCAGTTCTGTTCTATTTCTTTCCTTCCTTCTTTTATTTTTTTTTTTTTTTGTGTGGAGCTTTTCACAGTACAATCTTTTCTTGAAATGGTACAGCTCATTTCTGCTACATTGTTTAAAAGACCAAAGACAATATTTGAAAAATAATAATTAAAAAATGCTGTTTCCCAAACAAAACTGTTTTTCACTGTATAGTAATTATTGTAATTTCCATGATTTCTCCTGTAATTTCCATGATTTCTCCTGTAATGATTTCTCCTGTAATCTCCCAAATTATAGTAATAGAATTACAAAACTATCAGTACTTGAAGTTACTATACATTTTTTCTGTGTAATTATTTATTACTCTCCCTGAAAATGATACAGGAATTGCTGGTGACTGGAATTGCTTCTGCAATAGCAGAAGAGAGAGTACATAAATATTCCTTTGTCTTTAAGAACAGCTAAGGCTTTACTTGTCAAGAATTCCTTAGGAATGATGTCCAGTGTAGAGCTGAATCCCATTAATTAAGAAAATGAGACCTAAAAGTTGCCACCTAGGTTTTAAATGACTTTGCAACCTCACATATTGTTAAAAAATTATAAAACAATCCTCTCCAATAGACATATAGAATATATATGTGAAACGTGTAGAGAAAAATGAATCTAATGTTCTGTGATTCTAATCCTAGTGATTTGCCTACCTCTGGCTTGGAGAGATGTGTGAGCAATTATATCTACAGATGGCAGAAGCTGACTGAAGGCCCCAGGAGTTTTGTTAATTTTGCCAGTTGGGAATCTAGTCCAATATATTAAATAGTCATGGCTGATAATTTATTCCTGTTACCAAACCCTCGAATTCTCACAGTGAAAAATGTTCTTTCAACCTAGTTATTTCTGTAGTGAAATTTAGAAATTACTAAGGTTTTCTACTTGGGAGGAAAGCAAGGAATATTTTTGAATTCGTAGAATTTAGCAAGCCAATGGCCTAGGTTTTCCTGAAAGCAATTAAAAATCTGTACTCCTAGTCATTGCTCTCAGGACCTACATTAACTACTACAACTGATTAGTCACGTAGTCATCTGAAATTACTGAAACTTAACAACTCACCGTATTTTTCAGCTACAATTACTGTTGTAGGGGAATAAGACTATTTTGGCTGCACTTCTGCAAGTGTAAAGATTAAAAAAATTCTTTCTTCCGCATCTTATGGGCTTGCATAGGAAACATTTCTGATAGTGTTCAGTGACCCATAAGATGTTCTGTCTATCACATAAAGCCTGAGCTGTAAAAGAGGAACATACCCTGAGTGTTTACAAAATAATCAGGCCTTCATCTGTCTGCATGCCACTACTGTTGGCTGACGATCTGCGGCCACTGGACATTTCCCCAGTGAATGCAAGACCCTGTGAATCAGTGTATGCAGACATATGTTGTTGAGATAATGTGAATCTGGCTGATCTCCCAGCTCAAGATCCCAGGTTTGAGTTCAGATGAACAAAAAAAGGTAAGGTTTCTACAGGCCTTTATTGTGGTCATTGTTGTATCATTTGTATGTATACTTTTACAGTATGTGATGATGTGACCCAAAGTTACATGGGTCTTTAAGCCTTAAAAATCATTGAGTATAGACATTAATTAAATTTGGGATAGTGGATGCATGTTAAATGAAGTAGAGAATTTAGACATAGAGACATTAACAGCCATATATAATGCAAGTGTTAACGAGTCATTAATTTAGTACAATTTAACCTCAAGTTTAGGTACATTAAGCTGTGTTAAATACACATCTTAATTTAAAATGGATCAAATTACTCTGCCAAATCTGCACAGGTGAGGGTGACTGATAGTGTTTCATTGTTCTATTACGAGAATACTGAAAAATTTAGATGGTGTTGTTTGACTAGTTCACTCTTAGGTGAAAGATCAAAATATGGCAATGGTTTGTCCTGAATTACAAACAATTTCTAAAAACTTCATTGCACAGCTATAGAAAAGCAATTTTTTGTCTATATCACTGGGCTTTCTGGAGGCTATACTACTAGGCAGCAAATTGAGCATTTATCAGCTGGTTGTGAAGGCATCGTTCCAAGTACAATCTTTTAGATAACATGTTTCTGTCACCAGATAATCTATAAAATTTTTTTAGCTTATACAGTTTTGAAACAGATTAAGAAATTAATAACTGAATGAATATCTGAAATAAGATGTTTTACGGAGTAAAATCAGTCTTCATAACTATTAATAAATTTATGAATATGTCATCAGTTTCTAAACACCCTGTGACTCAGAATATTTGCAATTATTTGTTCACAACATTGAAAAAACTATGTGTTTTTCCAGCTGGTATAAAAGTTCTAAAATACAAAAGAAACATTTGCTGATTAAATTTAAAACACCTTAGCATATTTGGGTTTCTTTAGAATAAGAGACATTATTTGCAGTTCAACTATAATAAGTAATTTTACACCTTTCTTATGGACTTGCTTCTGATATTTTAGAGTCTATTTCTGCAAAACTCTCTCTAGTAAGAGTTCTGGAGTTCAAATGGCTGTCATTTATCCTCTGCAAAGCGAATGTAAACTGTTATCAGATAAAGAAAGGTAACATTGAATGCTTACTTTGTTCTGGTGAAAGTAAGGGCATAGACATAAAAGCTTGGCTTCTGATTACTTTACCAGGGTGTTGAATGGTTTAAGAGTACAAATCAAATTTTCACATCTGGAAAGGAAAGCATCTATGCAAACAAAACTTATATAAAGCAAGCAGAAAAGCTATATCAGCTACTGGAGGAGGAGACAGGGAATAGAGCCTTTCCCATCAGCCAGTCATTATTTGCAGTTAGGCATGGGATACGTTTAGCAGAGGTCTCCAATTTCATATATTCTGTTACAGTTATCAAGATTGATTTTACGCTTTCAAATATGTGATTCCAGATACTAATTCAGTTACTGATTTCTAGATAGGAGTCTGCAAGTCTCCCCTTATTTACTTCTCTTAATTATTTTTATAGAAATTAAAGCTGGATTGCTTTCCTCAAGTTATTCCCAAATCCAGGAACTATAATACAGCTGTTTATATTCATTTATTTGTTATGACATTGCAATATTATATAACAAACAGTGTCATTCTGTATAAATGTTGTAATGAATACAAACAACCTCTTAATGGCTTCCTCTGAAGCCACTGGAATATAGGTTTAGTTGTAATGTAAAAAGAAATAATGTCTGAACAGCATAATGGATTAATCATTAGAACTCTGTTTATGTTAAAAAAAGTTATCTCTATGTGTTCTGCATTGTAATACATAAATATAGTAGGATAACTGTTTATAATTTGACACTGTAATACTTTCAAGATTCCTTTGGAAAATCTATTCAATTATTTACAATTTCCAAGAAGAAATGGAGTGCTAGTGTTGTTATATTAAACTCAAATCTAAAAATAAAAGAACAGACTTTGAGATGCTACACTAACCATACATGGCTGTATTTGAGTATCTCTTACCAATGTGGTGTTTCACTAAGAAAGTCTCTTAACAAGTCAAAAAACTCCTCTGTGATGAATTTTGTCTCTCAGATCCTTAACCATGAGGGTGGGATTCATCCAATCTAACTTTGCTGTGTATCTCTGCAGATTCACCGAGACCTAATATTTTAAAACTTTCTCTAAGATAGCATTGCCTAGTTATTGTGTATGGAAAGAGTGCACAGATTCCCACTAAACAAATCATCTTGTCTAGTTTTAGATATCAGCAGTTCTCTACGTGAGCTAGTAATCTAAACTTTCTTTGAAATTATTAGAAATAAATAAACACCTAGAAAGTATAATTTGGCTCATCTGAATACAGATATCTCAAACAGTTCAGATGAATTTTAACATTGTGTCTTTCCACTCAGAATCTAGGTGAGCAGTTTAGGTGCATACACCAAGGCTGGTACAGTTACACCTTACCAGAGGTACCTAGCATCATTTTGAGATGAAGACACTAGGTGTCCTGACCTGGAACAAAATCTTCGCAAGATATGTTTACATTGTTCATCAAGAGGCAATTAGGGAGAGGGACTGAGCATGGGACACCTGATCAATCATATTGTTAATTTCTTTACGTTCATTCCCCACCTTTACTTTGGAGCACTCCAGCTAGGTTTGAAAAAGGCAATACATGTGTTCAGCTGGGGAGGATGAAAGCCACCCAGACACTGCTACTTAAAGGCATTATGAATGAGAAACAGCTCTATCTCTCAGTCCTATATGATTTTATGGCACTGTTTGAGAACATTACAAATTCTTAGACGTCCCACAAAAAATCTTCCCAGGGCAATCAACAAATACTGTAAACTGAAAGGAAGCACAATAAATACGATAATTATGTAATTAATTACCACCTTGTGTGCAGGCTTGAACTTCAGCAGTTCAGAGTTTGTGTCTTATCGAGAGAAAGGAATCCGCTCAAAAAGGAAAGGACTCCTACGACTCCTAGTGATATTTTGCAAGGATTGGGCTACACTATGCAGTTCAACTTTTTCATCAACGATCTGAAAGTAAATGTAAAATCACTACTAATGTAAACACGTGATAATGGCAGGGGAGTAATTCTGAATATTTTTGATTGAGTGAATGACTGCAAGCATATAAAAGAACAAACACTGAAATGCCAACAGATGCATCTAGACTACCTCCAGAAAAAAGAAATTAAGGATACCAGATGACTGTGTCTTGGAAACTAGTGACTCCAATGAAGAGTGTAATCTCAGTTCCCATTGTGATGCTGAGCTAGAAGAAAGAATGGAGACTTTTAAGTGATAGAAAAAGCTTTAAGGGCAAGATGTGTAAAGGTGAATTTATCTAACTGCAGGATTTTTCCAATAGTGAAGTGGAAGATTGAATTCCCAGTATTCTCAATTTTTAAAGTAATTATATAAAACTGAAGAAGATTCAAAAAAGTTTCATAAAAGGGGTTAAAAAGTTGGGTATTGTTGAGACTTAAAGAGCTTAATTTTTGCAAATTATGAAAACCAAGATGTAATTATTATTCTTCTACAATTTTTGTCTAAGTATCTTCATAGATAGTAAATGTTGAAGCCATGATAACCGGTGACTAGTCATTGAAAACAGACACATTTTAATTTGCAAATTAAATTATCCTTTTTAACTGAAAAGGTAATTAAACACTGGAGCAGACTGTCAAATGGTTTGGTAGAGCATCCATCTCTCTATCTCTCCATCTCTTCATATGTTGTTTGAGACTGAGTGACATATAGAACGATATGCTTTATTCAAATCCATGTTACAATTTAGTTAGCACACAAATCATCAGGCTTGATGCAAAGATAACTGGATGAAAAGCAGCACCAGCAGAAAATAAGAGGGCACAGTAGATTATCTAATTGTCTCCTCTGGCCTTAATTTCTAAGAAATTGTTAGATATCATTATGGGTCAGATCCCCAGCTGTCAAAAATTGGTATAGAGCTGCTAATTTGAGCTGTTTCTGGCATATTAATAATATAATTTTTCCTCTGGTTAAATACACTGAGTACATTACTACAGCTACCATCAATATTCAGTTCACTGGAAATATCTTCAGGTTTAGAGTGCAGTAATAAATCTTGTTTTCAGATAAAGTTAATGTGCTGATGCAGCAGTTGGTTTTGCTTTCAGTTATTAAAATAAAGAATACTACACTTTCACAATTTTCTTACACTTAAGCAGCATTGACAAGATTTGTAATGAAGAGTCTACCTCAAATCTACTTTTTTCAATCTTTTTCTAAAATATCTTCTTGAATAGGACCTGTCTGATTAAAGATCTGTACCAGCTCTGAGATGGGGATTGAAGATTTTAAAGATTAAATTACTGTTTCACAGTTTGTAGTGTTATGCATAAAGCCTGGCAGATTCTAATGGAAGCTCTATAGGGACTGCAGAAGGTCATCTTCCTCCAGCAAAGGAGATACATTGCAACTTAAAGAGGACCAGGCCATATAGATGACTGACCTCTGTCTCTGTGTGGAAGAAGCCCATATTCTTGTCATCCAGCATATACACCTTATATTCGGCTTAAATTCACGTCTCTGCTCAAGTACTGAGTTACTGACCATTTTCCTTAGAAACAAATTTGAGAATTTGGGTTCTCAGTGTCCTTTAGCATGGGGCCAAGTAACTATCTTTGTACAGTGGGGATGAGCCAGATACGTGATGCTTCTTTTAGCAGCCACCTGCCTTTCCAAGAGGACAGCCAGTGTTGTCTGTGTCAAGAGCCTGAGTGGGCTGCCTTAGACTGGGTGGACCCGACAGCTGAAGTTAGTGGCAACCTATGACAGTTTGATATACCAGACTCTGTTGGGTCTGCTGCAAGGTGATTATCACACAACTGATGTCTTCTTTTAAAGTAATATAAAAACTATTCTGATTTATTTATAGGTAGCAGGGGACTACTAGATGGAGAAATAATCACTTACAGACTCCTTTGTCCAAAATCAAAGCAAATCAACTATGTAACATGCGAAGCTACACTGAAATGCATCTTGAGACAATCCCAAAACTATAACACATGCTCTTTATCACAGATGTTTTGGGAAGAAGATGTATGCAGGAGTTCCATACAGTATTTGAGGAAGAACTAAGATGTGTACCTTGGCAAGAGCTTCACAAATTTTGGATTTGCTTAATGCTAAAGTGAAACATGTGAGATGTAAACAAATCAAAACGAAATGATAATTCTAAAACAAATCTCTCTTCAACTGAAGATACTTAGTTTACCAGAATTCTGACTGTGAATTTAATGCTACATCCATTGCTACTCTAAAAACAACTGATGGACTACATAAAGAAATTATTGATTTAATTCCAGTTTCCATTAGACATATGTCCCAAACTCTGCTACACTGGCATCTTTGTAGGCACTTTCAAAGGTAAGGTCAAGAGCTGAAGGAGCAAAGGGATTGAATTACCCAAAGAAAATATGAAAAGAAGTGTGAAAGGCATAGTCTTAGTATTGAGAAGAGGGAAACAATTTTATACAGCAACTTGTCCAAAGCAAAAAATATCCAGCGCTGTCTGCTCTAGATCTCAGCGAAGAGCAGTGAAAAATACATATCTGGTCTGGAATAATGGTGAAATTGGATGTTGTTTTCCTAGAAAAGATTTAGGCTTCTTTCAGGAAGATATGTGTTTCTCTTCTGTCCTCTTCAACAGAAATTGGGCTTCTGAACTATTGTTTAAAAACAAGCTGTTGGTTGAAAAACAAAAAAATATGGGGAAGAAGGGCTTGGCCACTGCTGAGATGAGCCCTAAACAAATCACCTAAACATAAATAAGATGTATTTCTATAGATAACATTGGTGAGACAGCAGTAAACTTTTAAAGAGTAAGAATGAGGAGTGAGAAGAAGAGTAAGAAAGTGTTCACCCTGCATAATGCGTGTAGTTAGCAGAGGAACTGACTATAAATGAATAATGAAATATTCCCTAAAAGTAATTTGAGTGACAACTCTGAGGTGGGCTGGGGAAGGTGATAAAAATACACAAAGCCCAATTTGAACCCTAGGAGTAATTTCACCTTCTCAATGTTTGTTGTGTTTTTTATTCTATTTTGTCCCTGAAAAAAAACCACATTAAGAATCACCTCAGGCTTTTAAAAGCAACCAGAGCATTATTTTCTGAAAAGGAGCTTAAAATATTGTATAAGTTGTACCATGGATAACCAAATCAGAATAATTCAATTCTGGTTAAATCTGCAATAGGAAAACACAAAAACCTGTTTTGACCTTACCAAAGTCCTTTCTTCCCCTCAAGTGTTTTACTGCCATAAGAATTTATTGAAATTGACATATTCTTGCAGAATATGTAGATTTTGAAAAAACTGGCCCTTTTTCTAGATGAAGGAAAGGTTGCAGGAGGATTTTGCCCAGTGCTAGTGTGGAGTACTGTGCCTTGTATACGGTGCATGTCAAGATCTTCTGTAGACTCAATGCCACATGATTTTCAGGAATCCTGGACACAGCATGACCTTTGCTGTTGCATGCCCTACTCATTTGGTGGTGGGACATAGGGCAATGAAGTTATAGCTTCATGTTTTTAACCTGTTCTTCCCACCTTTCCGATGAATATACTGTCACTGTTGATGTTAATGCAACTCAGATGCTTCATCCTGAACATTTGCCTTTCTTTCAAAGGAAGGACAGCAATATATTTTTATTCTGTAGAATCATTACAGTTGGGAAGGTTTTCCTTCCTAATTTGGACAGTAGAACATGTTTTTCCAACTACATCCAGCCACATGGAGTCTTCTAACTTGTGAGTACAACTACACTATTTCTTTCCCTATGAGGCAATTATCCTTATTGCAATAAAACACTTTTTTGCTTCACAGGTTAAATGTTCTTAGATTGCGTAGAATTACTTATCCATTTAGCACTCCCCTAATCCTTGTTGCACATCACACTTAGTTGTCAATGAGTTAGTGTTTTCTTCTGTGCTATTGCTAAAAATATCAGAGAGCATAGGGCTCAAAACCAATACCTGAGAGATATCACTAAGAGTACATACAGGAAGTATTGGTTCACAATTGCATTTTCTCATGTATTAGGACAGCTAGCTATAAAATATACTTAAATTTGTATTGGCTTTCTTACATGTTGTGTGGGACTAAGTAGCTTTGCAAGAAATACCCAAGGTTATTCTTATAAGGTAAGAAATAGCTTATAATTTATTTTGCTTTTCAAAGTAAGATTCCTTTAATAGCCTAACAGATTCAGTTTTGAGCATATGAATCGGTAAGTAAGGTTGGAAGGAACCACGGTAGGTCATTTGGTCCAACCTCCCCTACCCAGCAGGGTAATCCTAGACCACATGGCACAGAACTACATCCAGGCAGTTCTTGAATATCTCCAGTGAGGGAGACTCCGCAGTCTCGCTGGGCAACCTGTTCCAGTGTGCAGGAACTTGCACAGTAAAGAAGTTCTTCCTCAAGTTCAGATGGAACTTCCTGTGCATTGGTTTCTGCCTGTTGCCTCTTGTTCTATTGGTTTGCACTACCAAGAAGAGCCTGGCTCCATCCTCTTGAAACCCACCCTTTAGGTATTTATACACATTATTGAGATCTCCTCTCAGTTGCCTCTTCTTGAGGCTGAACATGACCAGCTCTCTCAGCCTTTCTTCATAGGAGAGATTGTCCAGAACCTTGACCAGATTAGTGGCTCTCCATTGGACCTGTTCCAGGAGCTCCACATCTCTCTTGTACTGTGGAGCCCAGAACTGCACACTGTACTCCAAATGTGGCCTCACCAGGGCTGAGCAGAGGAGCAGGATCACCTCCCTCAACCTGCTGGCAATGCTCTTTCTAATACACCCCAGGATTCCATTGGCCTTCTTGGCCACAAGGGCACACTGTTGGCTCCTGGACAATTTGTTATCCACCAGGACCCCCAAGTCTCTCTCTGCAGCACTGCTTTCCAGCAGGTCGGTTGTTTCTTCCCAGGTGCAGGACCCTGCACTTGCCCTTGTTGAACTTCAGAAGCATTTTTTCTGCCTATCTCTCCAACCTATCAAGGTCCTTCTGAAGAGCCACACAAGCCTCTGAAGTGTCAGCCACTTCTCCCTTCAGTTTTGTATCATCAGCAAACTTGCTGAGGAGGCACTCTACCCTCTCATCCAAGTCATTGATAAACAAATTGAACAACATTGGGCCCAGTACAGAGCCCTGAGGACACCACTAGTGACAGGCCTCCAATCAGACACTGTATCATTGATCACAACCCTCTGGGATCTGCCGCTCAGCCAGTTCTCAATTCAACCCACTTTCTGCTCATCCAACCCACACTTCTTAAGTTTGCCTTTGAGGATTTCATGAGAGTGTCAAAAGCCTTACTGAAGTCAAAGTAGACAATATCTTCTCCTCGCCCTCCATCCATCCAGGTACTTGTCTCATCATAGAGGGCAATCAGGTTGGTTGAACATGATTTACCCTTAGTGAAGCATGCTGACTGCTCCTAATCACCTTCTTGTCTTCCATGTGGGTAGACATGGGCTCCATCACTTTTCCAGGGATTGAGGTGAAGCTGACTGGCTGATAGTTGGGGCTTTCTTCCTTCCCTTTTTAAAGACTGGAGTGATATTTGTTTTCTTCCAGTCCTCAGGCACCTCTCCTGATCTCCATGACTTTTCAAAGATGATCATGAGAGGCCTAGCTATGAAGTCTGCCAACTCTCTCAGTACTCATGGATGCATCCTGTCAGGGCCATGGATGTCAAGTTTGTTAATTGTTGTCTGACCTAGTCCTCCTCAATCAAGGGAAGGTCTTCCTCCTGACCTTCATTTGCCCTGGTCTCCTGGGCCAGATATCCCTGAGGCCTGGTCTTATTGGTGAAGACCAATGCAAAGAAGGCATTCAGTAACTCTGCCTTCTCTGCATCCTCAGTTACCAAGGTCCCTCCTCCATTCATTAATAAGCCCACATTATCTTTAGTTTTTCTTTTGTTATTTATGTAATTGAAAAAGCTCTTTCTGTTATCTTTGACATCCTTGGCCAGACTGAATTCTAGATGGGCCTCTATATTCCATTCAAGGGTCCTTACCTTGCTTCCATCTCCTGTGAACTTTTTTGCTTGTGCTTGTTCTTTATTCATCCACGGAGGTTTCTTGAGCCCATGACCCAACTTCTTCCTCATCAGGATGCATCATTCTTGAGCCTGGATGTAGTGAGCCTTGAACATCGACCAACTCTCCTGAACCCCTCTTCCCTGCAGGACCTGCTCCCATGGAATTCTTCAAAGAATGTCCTTAAAGAGACCAAATTATTTGTGAGTTATAGTTTAGTATTTTAACATGTTATTTTATTATCCAAATGGACTATAATAATGATACTTTACCTTCAGGACAGAACACATCTTCAGAAGAAATTTCCAATCTTCAACGTCAATGTCAAAATACCTTGAGAATCTATATTGCCCATTTTTGTGACAGAATCACTCCCCTTTACCATCGTCCCTTCTTATGGTGAGAGGACACACTGTGAACTAATTAGACTGATATGTTGGCAATGAAAATTGGTAAATATTTACAGAGTACTGATACCTTCATCTATTACACCATACTAGCAATAGCTTTCAGTATCATAGCATCTTTTTTGAGCAGAAGGTTTTGTGTTTTGCAGGAAGCGGTATGGGTTTTTTTGAGATAAAATTATATCTTGTTATTCACTGATTCAGGGGCAAAACTATAACATACTAACACCTAAGTAGTGACTCTGCAGCCTTTATCATGTCAGCTATGTTGAACAGTTTCTCTTACATTTGGTCAAAGAAATATATTATCTTTTGGCATCTCATGAGGTGAGATGCAGAAGGATGTAAGTATTTAGAATTTTAAAAGTATTTGGCTAATCAAATAATTTTTTAAAAATTAGGTAAATTTTGGAAAGTGTTGGGTAACCTGTGGCAGATGATGAGAGGAATGGTATTGATCTAGAATGATAATAACAAATAATTAAAATATTACTATTTAATCAGCTCTTTTGTCTTCATGAATATATTCTCACATTCTGTCCAATATCACATCTAAAGAACTACTCTTCAGTTGGCTCTGAAAATATTTTAATGCTTCTAAAGGGTCATGGGGACACTGGACAAACTAAGTAAACGAATGGCTCATTGGTCACCTCTTCAGCAGCCTACAGGACTCAAACAGCTTTTCAGGAAACATAGCAATACTACCAGACCTTCTCAAATCAGGATGGTTACTTAGTAGAAAACTGCAAATTTTCCAAGAGACTTCTGAAAGTGCTTGTTACTTGAGAAGTCTATGTTTTCCCTGTATGATGGTAATGTTGCATAGCTAGTCATCTGGCCAGTTGTGTCACTGAATTGCATTTGAAAAAGATTGATTCATATTTTTTCATTCTGATCACTCATTTTCTATAGCGTGTGGTTTCCTTCTTGTTTTAAAACTTGAAAATACTGCTCATGAATAATGTTATACTGACCATCTCTGGAAATGGGACTCCACTGTCTCAGATACTTGTGTTGATGGGTCTTATTCTGCAGGCCATGTGCAGTGTGGAATTAGCACAAACATGGACATGCACAGGAGGTGCAAAGCAGGATCTTCTGAAGCTAGGATGACATCAATCCAACTTTACATTTGCTTTTTACTTACATGTATTCAGTAGCTGCTTCACTGGGTATTATTTGTAAAGATATACGAAGTGCTAACTCATACAGAAACATCACCACAGTATTTCTTCACTCATAAGCCTGTGTGAATCACAACACCTGCAAGAAGAACTTACAGAATAATAAATTTTAGTTGGGATTTGAGCCAAGGCTGAAACAGAAGGCTTAGCTGATGAGAATGAGGATTTAGGATTCTTGTCCAAAAGTAATTAATTATGTGTGCTTTCTTTTAGTTTAGCAGGCAGTGGATCAGGACCTGTCAGACAGGAGGGAATTATTTTAACTCTGCCAGTCAAGGGCAGAATCTGAATAAATATTTTTCATAATAAAGAAAAAACTTTTTTTATCATTCAAGAGAAAATCATCACAGACCAAGAATAGCTGGTTGCCTGTTATCTTCCTTGTGCCACCTTCTAACAGGAAAGCACTGTATTTTGTTACAAGGAAATTTACTTTAAATCACTCTTTTACTGCCTACAGATTTATCATGAATGAAGACAAATATAAAAAATAAGAAGCAGAGAAAAATGAACCATTTAAAGCATAATTAAACTAATGAAATTTACCGTCTTAAAGACTTGCTTCCTGTAGCTAGATTTTCTAAAAATATGTGAGCTCTGGACTAAAGCTTGTCCTGTGTGTAAGCTGTTCATAAACATGTTTTGTGGTGTGGATTCTGCAGTTTCCACTAAGGACTATAGCTAGGTCTTCACCTGGCTGCCTATTTTCACAGAAGTTGTAGAAACTTAAATTTTTTTCATATAACCAACTGGATCAAAACTTATTGGGAAGACAGTTAGACCTTCTTGTTTGGTGAGACACTGGAACAGGTTACCCAGAGAGGTTGTGGCTGCCCTTTCCCTGGGCCAGGTTCAAGGCCAGGTTGGATGAGGCTTTGAATAACTTGGTCTATGGGGAGGTGTCCCTGCAGGAGGGTTGGAACTAGATGATCCCTTCCAACCCAAACCATTCTATGATTCTATGTTAACATGTTCACATACATCATGGAACTGGATAAGACACATTTCCATTTATATCAGAAATCATAATAAATTTCATATTTTTGTTAAATTACTATTTTCAGTAGAAATGGAATGACGGTTTGTTGTGAAAACCTCTATTTAGCCACAGCATCTGCAGAAAATAGAAAGCAGCCATACAGAGTACTTTCTACTTTGCTTTGGAAGGACCAGTCTAGAAGTACATTTACAGTATGGATCACTATCTTTTAAAATAAGTGGTCTCATTAGGAGACAACTCTCAATTGTAAACAGTGATAGTTCTGCAGATCTTTGGGATATTCTGGTTTTAATGATGTGTTTGACATCACTAGTCTAATTCAGATAAACTGTCACATAATTTCAGGTCATAATATTTCTATGCCATCACTAGACTGAACAAAATTGCCTGTATTACCTGTATTGCAGAATACACTTCCTTGAAATATGTTCAACTAGGTAGCAATTGAATCAGGCTTAGGTTGGTGCCATGTCACTGGATCAGATTCTAAAATAATAGGACAGGGAAGTAAGCATATTTGTTAAAATTAAAAAGCCTTCTCTATGTTATTGGTATTTTTTCAATATGTTTTGAAAATAATTTAATTCATAATAGTGATGCCAGAAAGCAGAAAAGACAGGCAAAAGCTGTAATAGCATTCTTGGCAACAATATAAACCATTCCAAATGTATTATGGATCAAATTTAATTTGAATTAAACAGAAATAAAAGCTATTTACCATTGCACCCTAGTAACTGTAATTTTCTGTCAAGCTGTTACTTACAGACACAGTATGCTGCATTTTTAAAATAGTATCTTCCCTGTTTTTCTATCTAGGGGACAAAGTTTCACTGCATGCATTTTCAATCACTGGACAAAAATTTATAGACTCCGCTAGAAACGTTAATACAAAAGTAAACCAGAAAAATCAATTTTTCCTTCCTGATGGAGAAATTATCAATTTATATCTTTTCATCTAGCTGGGCAGCCAGTATCTGCAGCTAACAAAATACTACCTTGTCTCTTCTTATCCAATGGGACTTAATTCCTTGAAGACATCTGTACTAACCATTTAACTCACCAAATGGCTATTATCCTGCTCATTTACTGTTGTAGCCAAAATAACTCCATTCTAACTGTAAGTAGCTAAACTCTTCAGTGCCAGATGCTATACAAATTGATCTCATCACAGAGATACAGATGTCATCACACTCACAATCTGTTAATAGTATGAACCTCCCTCCTCCTGTGAACTTAGTGTGACAGAGTTCTCTTATTTAATCTCTAACGTAGTGATTAATACATACCAAAACCCACTATCATATAAAAATGTACTAATTAGCAGAAAATAGCATTTCCTCATTGTCATCAAATAAATACCCAACTTGAGAGCCAGTGCAGGGATCTACTGGAAATTGATGTACATTAAATATCAAATTAGCTTTATGAGTGTAACTCTAGTGCATGTTAGCTGAATTACTCCAAAGTGGCTTTGAATAGCTTCTCACCAAACACTGCAAACATTTGTTTGCCATCTAGGAGCATTCAGCTATTCATGCCAAGTGAACAAGAATAAACGTCAGCCTACTCTATTCCATGAAATTTGCTCTCTACAAAGGATTTATGACTTAGTCTTCATGTTCTTGTACATTACAATTTCAGTAAATTACTAGAGGGAATTTCAAGATTAATGCATGATAACAACATAAGATTTACCTTCAGGAAACAGTTAAAGATCATTTTGTGTCATCTTCTATTTGGGAAAATTTAACTGAGAAGATGTCAAAATAGTCAAAGAGTTTGCTGGCTTTAAAAGTTTATTTCAAAATTCTAAATGTATCTTACATTGCAGGTTTTCACAGAAAAAGAAGGGTAAATGATATTCCTCCAATATTCTCAGTTAGCATTTACTTATCTGTCTGTTTTGAATGAAATAGAGAAAAATCTTTAAACATCTCTCACAAAATATCTGAAGTAAAAGTCAGGATTTTTTTTTATATATAACAGCAGAGCACTTTTTAAGCAGAGCATTTATTTGTTTGGCTCCCTAATGGAAGTGTCCTTTTCATAACATATACTCTCTCCATCTAACTTGGATGTGCTAGGCTCACTCTGCCCTTCTTTCTGCCAGTGGGACGTGGAGAGAATTACAGGTCATAAGGGAAGGTGAATTTGATTCATTTCAGGATCTAGAGGTTTCCTTTCTTCCCAGCACACTACATGTGTGACCACTGCCCATGGTTGTTCTTCTCATCATCCACCTTGATCCTTCTTTTTCTTTAGACTTGTCTCCTCCCAGACGAAGTTCTGGATATACATGTACTCAGATAAGACACAATTAATGTAATAGTTCTGTAGCACAACTGACCAGAATCCTATCTCTGTTTTGCAATCGGGTTGTACAAAGTGATAAAACTGATTAGGTGAAAGCAGTGTGTTAGTTATACTAAAATGAAGTCACTACTCTATTTGTAAAACTGCTTCAGTATTAAGAGGAAAACAGGACTTGAATTCTAGGAATGTAATTACAAAGATACTACAAGCATTAAGATTAGATTCTGCTACAATTTAAAGGTTTATAATTGAAACTGCAAATTTTACTATCTACCTAAGTGAAGGCAACTAAATGTTCTTTTTTCATTCCTTTCCTCTTGTGGAAAATATTGTACATATGAGTCTTAAAATTCTATTTCTGTCAGATCTGTGTCCATAGGAGGCTTGGACATATGTTGTGGAAAAAAAATCCTTTATCTCATTAGTATTCACTGTGCTGATTCTTTTTTTTTTTTTTGAGTTTTGATTGTGTTGGAAGTATGAACATTACTTTTTCTCCACCCAGATAAATGAATTATTGACCTCTCACAAGGTTTTTGAAACATCAATAAACTCCTATATTTTCAACCTCAATTCTAATAATTCTAATGAGTATTTGAAAATATTCACTCCTGGAAGATTTAGAACCTTGAAGGTTTATAGGACTCATGGTGCCTAATTCTGAAGATCTTGGCTCCCAAAAAAAAAGCTGAGAAACAAAACTGAAGCTGTGCAAGTGCTTTAGTATTTATATGTTACTTTTGGCTGTATTTCTTAAAAGAGTTCAGACTATTGATCACTAAAAGGCACTCTCTTTTGTAAAATGTGACCTGCATCAATATGAACCACTTAATAGTTTCCTAATTACGTGATGATGAATATAGCAGCAGCATATTAATTAAACCTGAGGTAAATGTGTAAACCTGAGGTTTCAAGCGTAAAATATGTGTGAGGGAGTAGGGAAAATGAATTAATGACTCCATAACTGAGAAGTCTCAAAGGACCAGAGATTTCTTATGTGTCAGTCATGGCTTAAGAATTTTGGCATATGAATCTTGTTTGTTTGTAGATAACATTATCTAACCCCTGCTATAGATTTTTTCATTACAGTAACTTTTAGCAACCTGGTATGAAATGTTGGTATCTGAAATACACAGTTACCATGACTGTAATCTTTAAGGATGTCATAATTTTAAACCATTTTTTATTAAATAATGTTATGATTGGGGAAATACTGTTGTCCACACGTGTAACAGCTCTTAACAGGACAATGCATAAGCAGAAAACAGGTCTCCCTTCCTTTCTTTCTGAATGTGTATTCTCAATGATATATGCAGTCAAGCACCACGGTTTAGCACTTCTGTGCCCACAAAACTGTTTATTTAAATTGTCAAATGGGAGTAAAAAAAAATTGTCCTAGGCTGCCCCCGGTATAGTGGTTATGAAAAGATCAAAATCTTCTAGACAGGCCAAAGAAATAAGGCCCTTTGTCCTTAAGGGTCTCTTGCTATTTCACTATTGTGTAACAGGTTACTCTAACTGTATTCACTGTGTGTGTCTGCTGGAGCCCTTTATGTTCTGAAAATGAAGATGTAGAGATATATATTGTGAATCTTTCAGCCAAGTAGCTGACAACTCATCCCAAAGATTACCAAATCACCCTACAAAAGTAGAATCTGGAAGGAAAGATGTACTTAGTTTCTCTGAACAACTCTTCATAGACACTGTCTCTCTGTTGGTTGGTTAGGGACCACTTTCCAGCATACCAGGTCTTCCAGCAAAGACCCATCACCTAAATATTATAGTGGTCAACCTAGGAGAGCAGAGAAACCATTTCAAATTTCCTTCAGTAACACAGCACGCTACAACAAATCTTCCTGAGCCTGTCCTGAAGTGCCCCATGATATCACCTACATAGATACAAATGAGGACCTACATAACAATATAATGTTAAGATGAAAAGTATGTCATAAATCTCATTTCCTTTTAGAGTCTAGGTGCTTCAGAACTTTATGCATTAGCTTTGTGAGTACAGCACTCACTGAGAATGGTTCCCCAGCAAAGAGGCAAAACTACATTTCCCATCTCTTAGGGCAGTGATTTACTTTGTAGGAAAAAAAAAAAAAGAAAAAAACATTAATTAGGACAGTCAGAAAAGAATTATTCTGTTGACTCAAAGACAGAATGACAGAAGATACCAAAAAGGGAGGGCAAAAATCTATACTCTAGTATTCAATACAGGGGGAGATCATATACTTTACATAATACATAGTGGACAGAGTACTGAACCATTCTTGAAGCTGTCTTACTCCCATTTGAGGACTCTCATCATTAGGCCATAAATCAGTGTGGATATGATCAGTTTCCTCAGCAATTTTATTCTCCAATTCACTGAGGAATTTAAGTATATGCTTAATTTTAAATTCACAAATTGTATTATTTAAGTTGTGCTCTGTTCTAATAGTGAATTCTGCTGTGCTTAGTTTCACACATGCAAAAAGGCTTTTTTTGCCTTCAGGGTTTAGTTTGTTGGGGTTTTTTTTAACAATTGCTGAAAAAGTTTGCATCTCTGTGCATGTTTCTAATGCATAGAATTGGCTCACTCTGTTTCTATTGTACCCCTCCAGATTATCTTCTAGAGCTTTTTCTATTTCTAATATATAAGTAGCTTCAATAAAAACTGGTATACAAGCTGTCCTAGAAAGAATTTTTAATGATCATATGAAAAAAAAAAGCCAAATAATTGTTTATTGAAAGAAGTGTGTGTCTTTTGAGGGTGAGTATTTGGAATTTATTACAATTGTTTCTGCTTTCTTACTTGCCTGAGTCTTCTGATGGTAAATGTTTTGCTTCTAAGGTGTACAACTTTATTTCCTGTGTAACCCATTCATTTTTAAGCCTCTACAGTTCTAGCATTAGCAATTTTAAACTCCTTTCCCAGCTTGGATTATTTCCTCTTTAATGCTTTTTTATGAGTCTGTGATTGAATTAAACATTGCTTACTGAATTGAATTTCCTCTATGAAAGAAGAAGAATGGCTATTTCAGTGCCTGATGGCAGTATGTAGACTTCTTATTTCATGGGCAAAAATAGATATTAATTTTTTAAAGCTCCCTTAGAGAAGAGTTATTTCAATATTCACTTCTGTTTTCTCACAGTAATACTTATGGTCATCAAATATCTTCCATCTTCCTCACCTTATTTTGTCCACATCCTGTTTCGTAAATACCCCAAGAACTATTTGTGTTAGGAGGGCTCAATAACTCTGTGATATTTAGAATCTGATCTATAAAGGACGTAGAATAAGGTCCAATGGAAATTTTAATGGTACTTGCAAGTTAGAGTGTCAATTAGACTCAACACTGAGGCATGTGAACGAAAAGCTTTATTTATGCATTTCATATTAAAGAATCATTAAACCCATAATTTTTGTAGGAGGAAGAACCCAATCATGGACTTCTCTCCCCAGTACCTACATACTCTTGCTGCCAAAACAATGTGTCTGTGAGAAAACAAAAGGTTCTTTGTCTGTGCTAGGTGTCAAACTGTCTCTGAGAAAATTTTAGGAGACTGATGGGCTATGTTCTAGCAAAAGAAAAGTGTAGGCAGTTGCAATATTACCTGACATTGTCTAATTTAACTTTACAGAAAAAAGCAGAGAATTTGGCCTTTCTAGAGCAAAGTAACAGCTAGATGGAGAAATGTACGTTAAAAATGGTCCATGGAAGTCATAGAATCATAGAATCATAGAATGGTTTGGGTTGGAAGGGACATTAAATATCATCTAGTTCCAGCCCTCCAACTCAAGCTTGTCATGCTACAGGCCACTAATTTGTGAGTCTGTCTTTGACAGAGGTGCTATTTGAAATAATATTGAATGATGCTTCCCCAGTGTACTATCTTCTGGACTTGGTCATTTAAATGATAAGTCCCACTTTAGACACTTGAATCTTACTTGAATATATAACTTCAGTATTTCCCTATTTTATAGTAGAAGGCGTATCACTCTATGGGAAAAAGAAATAGCAAGAAACAGTGCCTTAAAGTCAAAGACAAGTTCCTCCATACATAGAATAATAATGTGATCCTCCCTTATAGTCACATACAGATTGTTCATCACATACTTTTTGAACTGTAAGTATTTTTTAAAATAAGTTATATTCTTTCTTTTAAGTAGAAGTGGACTGAGAGAGAAGCTATGTTTAAAAATCAAGTCAAATATTAACGTGTTCTCTTACAAAACATATGCATAATAGTTATGGAATAATTTTTAAATTCTGACCTGAATATGCAAAACAGCCTGTACTTTTCATCATATGTGGTACAAAAAATAGTTTAAGAGAAGAAAGTAAAGACTGACATTTACATTTTTATCTTAGGAGTAGTTAAAAAAAAAATACAATCTCTCTTTTTGAGCATGAACAAGATAATGGAGAAGAAATGGAATAGTCACAGGCAATTTTGGATTAAATATCTATTTTTAAGTGCTTGTTATTTTAATAATTTCTAGAAAGAGTGGTAGTATGTAGATGGTAGCCTTCTAGATGTTATCTTGTTAAACATGAAGATGACAGTTTTCATGTCTGTGTGTCATTGCCAGTAGGCACAAATCATTTCACAATTCAGCAGATAAAATTCCAGATAAACCCTGATAAACTTTGACTCTGTATTTACTGTATTGATAATACTTTCTGTATTTTCACCAACACATGCATAAAGAAGTAGAGATGCCATTTCTTCTTTTGAACATGTCTTCTAACCAACAAGAAAGGTGACCTAGTGCAGTTTGAAGTCATCATAAATTTTATTTCAGAGATGCACTCAACTCAGTGATCAAAAATTTACAAATTCCTCCAATATAAACCTTTCTGATTGTAGTTGAGAGCTACTTGTCAGCTTGCCCAAATTTAAGACAATAGCTGTAGCAAATTGTGGCTGACTGATGCAGAACCTGTACATTTAAATACGATGATTAGTTACACTCCTATTAACAAGTTGCAAAGCCAAATTGCTAGCGTAAGAGGTATCATTGTTCTAATATAATTTGAATTGTCACTAGCATTTTATGTGACAGCAACTGACAAGCTTAGGTCTTAGTGTTCCCTTCTAGTTAAAGAATATGTGCAAAATATCAGTACAACAGTAAAATTAATGAGATAACTCAGAGTGCATAGTTACAGTTCTCCTGAATTACTATAATGAATCAGGGTCTTCCGGAAAAAGCAATCTGTAATGGAAAACGGCATTACAAAGCAAGGACTGTGGATGTTTCTGAAAGTGAGCAGAAGAAGGAGATAAGGAGATAGGTTTAAAATGTCAATTTGCTTTTATAGTGTTTATTATCTGCATGAAAGTTTTGAGCAAAAACTTTTCTAGAGGTATAAAAATAAGCAAGTGGCTAGATTTCCTGAGAATTGATAGACTTCTTGGTTTCAAGGGATGGAATTTATTAACATTGTTCTTACACAAAACTAATAACTGGAAGAAATCAAAAGCTTGATTAGTTTTTTTAACAGATAAAAGAATTTGGTAAAGCAGAAAAAGACAAAACTTGAGTATATTATTTTACTTTAATATAGGAAAAATGCATGTTCTCAATGCTGTATTAGCCAGTAAACTTACTATTTTGCAATATTTATGAAAAACCCTTTAGCCCCATCTATCATTAGAAGGTTGTGATTTGAAAATACTTGAAACACAGATGTTTCACACCATTTTTCTTCTAATAATTATAAAAAATTAGAATTACATAAATGTACTTATGCACTGAAACAAAGTATTCAGAATTCAGTGTTCAGTATTCACTGTATTATAGAGTATTTAATCAATGGGTAAAGCTTTAAGGGATAGAAGATGGAAAAACAGAGTTTGAGATTATGAAACTTCGTCATTTGTCTTTTTCTTGATAACCAGAAGGATTATGAAAATGATAGCTGTTAGAAAGTTCATGTGATAGGACATTTATTCAAATATAGTATAAAAAAGCCTTATATCTAGTTGTTTCTTCAATTCAAGCACTTAGCAATTCCAAAAATAACGTATGAATTGACACATGGTTGCTTTAAAGATCCCAGTTATTTATGAGATATTCAGTTGGCTATGTTCATTTATATGAGCAATTTATATAGACTGTCAGTTGATATGATGCTAATATGTAATTTACAGTATTTTTTGACAAAAAAAGTCATATTGGAAAACACAGGCAGGTGATTATTACATTTTCTTTAAGTTCTATTTCCTTCTATTCATAAATAAAATATCTTTCAACATAAACTGTACATAATAGAAATAATAGAAACCCTTATACTTCAAAGGTTTTTTGATGAATGTAAATTCAAACACACAAGATTTCATGTTAAATTTATGCTGATAGTTTCTTAGCCACTGGACCTCATTTTGTAAAATTTACAAAGGCCAAAAGACAACAATTCCATTTATAGAATTTGCATCTTTTGTTTTTTCTTAGGGGAAAAAGAAATCAAGTAAAAAACCAAAACAAAACAACAAAATGGAAAGAAGAGAAAATATCAAAAGGGAATTCAAAGTTTTGTAATTTTTTTTCTGTTAGTGATAATACCCCTTTTGTCTCAAAGCCTGTGATTGCCCTTCTATTTGGAAAAATCCCTGAGTAGCTGCCATCAGCACCTGGGAAGTGGAATGTCGAGATGCCACGGCCTGCTTTAAAAATACGTATTTTCATCTAAGAAATGCTAGTTCTGGTAAAGGGGAAACCTGTTTTAGGGTCTTTTACAGCATAGACTAATGCTCAATCACAGCCTAGAAGACATTTTTATTCTTCTTTACTATTCGTCCCTGAAATCTTGTCAATGGTCCTTACAGAAGAAGAATGTTCCAAGAGACTAGACAGAACACATTGTCAAGTGATGAAACAACAGAATATAAATGGTAGTGATAGTCATAAAAAACCAAAGCTGATTCAGCTATATCTTTAGAAGCTTTTGATTAGACAACTGACCTTATTTTACAATAGTATTACTATATTTTTTTTTAATTGAACTGATTATATTATGAGTATATCGGAGAATAACTGTTCTTATTTTATGTTATATCTATGCTAAGTACTGCTTACTCTTTTACACTGGAAAATTACTACTACCAATGGCAATTAACATATAATAATGTGGCCCAAATTTATAAGGACAGTCACATAAAAAATGTAATTTTTTAAAAGTTACAAGAAGAATTTTTTTGGTTTACTTTTTAAAAAGAAAATATACTTAGACTTAACTCTTAAATAGACATTACCTTAATCTTGTTTATAGCATATTAAACTACACTTTAAGCTCTAAAAATGAATCATAAAGTTCTTTAAGTCAAGGGTGCTGCCTACCCGTGCTACTGCGGCATATGTTTGACAATCAAGTACTTACATGTGTGCCTATTCTGGACATCACAAATAGTCCTGGCTTTAATGAATGAGGGTATGTCTTCATTTTGGTTCTCCAAAATGGTTGAGTAGACATCGAAAACTGCCTGCCACAAGTACGTAATGTACAGAGCTGCTCTGTAAAATAAGGCTCAGGATTGACAATGAACATTGACTCAGTAAGAGCCAAGCTTTTGCTTTGTTGTTGCAGTTCAAATTTTCTTTTGCTAGGAGACATCCCAGACCACGTGCCAGTGCAATTTTAAAGAGAGCACCTACAAGATATCTATACCACCCTGCCTGAAGGAAGACAGTCCGGAAGTACTTTCAACCTGTATTATTCTATGAATATATGATCTGCAACTCCAAAGAGTTTATTTTAATATATCTTGAGCAGAATTAGAAATCTAGTTTTGCTGTATTGGCTAATGTATGCCCTTGGCCCAGTTTTTCTGAAGATTTTCAAGGGTCTATACAAGTTTAAGTCTTTTTTATCTGTGGTTTGAACATATAAACACATCAAAACCAGGTAATACAGGAATTCCTGTGATATTTTGTGAACATAAATCACTCTGATCAGTTGTGTCTCTTTTTGTTTTGAAGTGATTTACACTGAAGACAGGTCAGTCTCTTAGCATATAATTTTCATTGTTACTGGCCTTCATCATGTTTTGTCTTTGTCTTATTACCCTTTTATTGATTCTGCATCTCTCCAAGTGAGGATAAGTCCACAAAACTGATACTTTTTAGGAGGTGAAGGTGATTCCTAAATACTATTAAAGCCTGGAACCAAGTTAGTTTTTCTTGATTGCCCTTCTAAGCCATTTTAACAATTTTGATAGTTTATTTATCCAGTAACTAAATAAGATTTTTTTCCTTCTATTTTCTTTCTCTGTATTCTGCAGAATCTTTAGCCAAGATGAGTAAAAGTAGCATGCATTTCATCTGCACTTCTGCAACATCACAGTGGTGGAGTGGATTTGTAATGATCTATAATTATATACCCTTGCATGACAGTAAAGTTGTCTATTTTCTTTTCAGTTACATGTGTCAAGAACTGAGAGTATCAAAGCAAGCTTCTAGTCTTTATTCACTTGAACTCTGACATAAGGCCACATGCTGCTTTATGTCAGCAGATTTTACTAGTGATGGTCAAACACAGAAACTGAGATAAGATGGTATCAGCTGGATACCACCTCCAAGTCCCCAGTACAGCTGGACAGGAAACAATTTTCTTATCCAGAAAAAAAATCTTTTCGGAGTTGCAAAAGAACATTCACTTATAGGTGCTTATAGGTGAAGCCAAAACCTGTGGATGCAGGGCCCAAAACACAGGGAGGAATTCATTCTTCAGTGTAGCTAATACTTATCTTGACAGAACTTTGGACAGTAAACTAGAATCTGGATCTCTAGCAATACAGGTTTATTGCCATGCATGGCTTTCTGCACTTCTTTTTCTAAAAAAATCAAATAAATTCCCTTGTATATTTTATAGCATCTGATATGTTCATTTAATAAAACCTTTTGTTTAAATATTTTTATATTTTCCAATTAAAAAAAAAGAATGAATAAATCTGCTTTAATACCATGAAGTGGAAAAATTATCCACGGTAATGTTTTACAGCTTCATACTTGTGAAATTATCTAAGTGTGCATATGCATAACAGATTTACACATATTATATCAGAAGACAGGAAGATAATTTTCAATCAACAAAGAGATTTTTAAATTTGCAAAAGAAATTGTGTGTTTTCTTCTCTGGGTAAACAGGTAAGTATCTTAGAGCATATGAAGATGCTGAACATAAGTATCAGAAATGCATAAAAGGAAGAAGGTTTGGGTAATTGTTTATAACAAAATCTCTAGGGACAAGGAATTATTTGTTTTCCTGCAATATTTGCCACCTAAGCAAAACAAGCACTAATTTTATCACACTAAAAGAAATATCTTTCATCATAATAAAGACGTATGCACGTGTACATTTGCAGTCTCTTTTTATGGCACAGTTAAATAATCAGAGTGGTTTGGACTTTTTTAAGCTTATAGTTTCTCATTAAAATGTAAATAAATGGCTTCCCTTTAAGTAAGGAAAGTAGATCAATGCCCACATGTAATTTGTATACCAGCATTTGTTTGTGCAGACTAATGAAATATCTTAAATGACAGTAAGAATACTTTGTAGCAATATGTAAACATACATCAAAAGCCTACAGCATCTATTATCTAATCTGATCAAGGCAACTGAAAAAATAGAAGGATTTTTTTTTAAAAACCAAACAATCACGAAGAACACAAATATTAAGAGTGTATATGACGTCATGATGACAAAGGCTTTTCTGCCTTTTTCTTAGTTAATCAGTCTATGGTCATATTTTTGGAAACTTCTTAGCACTTCACCTTTATATTCAGCCAGTGCTTGGACTTTGGTCTTTCAATGTGTGTTAGCTAGGATTGTAACCACTTTGTGCTCACACATCATGAAGTCTGAAATAACTTCAATTAGTAGGTAAAATAAAATAAGGCAATGTCCAGACTTTTCTCATTTTCTTTTGCTCTAAAGTGCATTTAAATATTATCTGCTCATGTCCGTTTCCTACTGAAAATCTTATCTGTATTTCTTGTTTGACTGTTTACACCTTTTTTTCTATCTCCTTTTACATTGACCTCTTATAGATTCTACCACAAAATCACTTACTGTGTCAATGACCTTGACCAACCTTACTCCTCCTTAGACTCAAAAGTACTTGTCCTTCCATTGCTCTGGGTTAATATCCATTTATCTTCCATTGCAAATCCTCCTCTTGTGTCCTTCTTCATGAAGTTCTCTACAGATGTTGTATACTTACTCCTTCAATGCTCATCCACAGAATCACAGAA